>JABASF010001160.1:0-25641 GCA_019776145.1 Harlomillsia oculata | reverse complement strand
CTTTTGATCGCCCATCCCCATCTGCAATCGCCCATCCAACTTTGTGGCACCAGCCGTGCAGCCCCTGTGCGCTCTCCTGTCTTTCCTCTCATTCTTCGTCTGGGATCCGTCCAGTCTGGAGCTGTTCCCGTGTTTCTTCCCGCCTTCCCTGGTTTTCACAGGTAAAACCGTAAAAAATTTGTACTTTTTGAAAATATTTTTGAATTTTTTTTGTGTGTGGTACGTTTTCAACAGGTTTACCAAACATTTTTGTGCTTTTAAACAATTTAATTGGAATATTTACTGTTTTAGGTGGTTAGCTGAGGAGCGATTGACGTTGAGCAGCCTTGATCAAGATGAATGCGATTGAAATACTTGAAGTTTCCCTGTCTGAAATGGACATTCAGGTTGTGAACGAACTAGTGGGTGAGTCTCGGACACAGGAAGTCGTTTCGGGTTCGAAAGTTGGTGATGACCCTGTGCCAGATGAAAGTACACCCAATAGCAGGTTGGTACGATTTTGAATATTTTGGGATTTAAAAAAAGTGTATGTGCACCTTTTATTGTTGTAGGTTCAGGTTTGATTTACATAATGTTGATATTGCTACAACAAATTGTTACTTTGATAATAATGTTTTGAACCTTTAATTCTTTATTTACTATTTAACGTTTTATAATCTCTATCTCGTACATATGACATGTGGTTGATTTGTAGGTTTAATTGTATACATTTCATATGTCAAAAATATCAAGTATGATTGTATAGATTTGTGATTGTGTTGTTTGTTTTTGTTTCCCATTTTAGCTTTGGTGATGAAAATACATTGAATTCTAAGCAAACACAGGTTAAAATGAACAATCGGACGGGAAAACCTCGTAAAGTTTCAGTAAAACAAGCTAAAAACCCTTCAAAGCAAAAGGACAAAGACAAGGACAAAGATGCGGAAGCTTTATTTGGACCGTGTCCAAAACGAGATCCTTGGCCATATGGGTACATTCCTGAAGTTCCAGTTGCATTGAATATGCCTTTTGATCCCGTGAAGTCAGAGACCGGAGATACAGTCTTACCTGAGGAACAATGTTCGAACTTGTTTCAAAATTATAATAATGTACTTGCTGCTGCAACTGAGTATGCAATTGACTATGTTCAGAGCCAAACTCCAGTGCCGGCAGTCAGTGCTTTTCGACGTTTGACTTTCAAGGATGCTAGATTTCTTCTTGGGAATGTAACTATTATTTGTTTTTTTTACATTTCTACTTGTACATTTATTAGAAATTTTATCTATACGTGTTGTTCTGAATCCACTATTACAGAGGAAGCTGATCCAACGGTTCGATAATACTGAACAAACTATAATGTGGCTTTCTGCATTAGACTTCATGGCGGTTGCCTATCAATGTCCAGCATTTTATAACTTGTCGCCAGCTTACATTAAAGCGATTCCGAGAATGTTCGAACAGATTCTTAAGTTTTCAAGAGAAGTTTTCTGCTGCTGGGGAGTCGGTTAGTAATACTTTTATTACTCTCATCATTGTTAACATTCATCATTGTTAACATATTGCTGTGAATCTGAGAATGTGAATCATGAGTTCTGACACTACAACTTTATAATCTGATCCAATTTAGGTGCTGAGGATATGCAAGTGCGATACAACAGCGCCATGGGGTGGTTGCGACTCTTGGTTCCATACATGAAGGATGAAGATCGTTTCGACTTGACGTTATGTAAGATCTTGGATGAAATTGTTGAAATGGTGTACTGTATTAGGCACCGGATTCCGATAACTATAACACGTCGTAAAATGGCTGCTAGAAAAATGGCTAAGGTACAATCAGCTAGCCTTGAAATGTCTGGTCAACGTGACGATCAATCACAGTTGCAAAAGGATACCCGAAATCTGTCCCTTAGATGGTGTACTGTATTAGGCACCGGATTCCGATAACTATAACACGTCGTAAAATGGCTGCTAGAAAAATGGCTAAGGTACAATCAGCTAGCCTTGAAATGTCTGGTGAACGTGACGATCAATCACAGTTGCAAAAGGATACCCGAAATCTGTCCCTGTGTGTACCTTTTTCCAAATTGGATAGAGTACCATCGAAATATGAGCCCGGGTCCTTCAAAGATGCAACCAGTGGATCACTAGTTGAAGATGATCAGCAACCTTGCTGCAGCAAAAGTCTGATGGTTACCCCCAAACCTAGTTCAGATAAAGATACTGCATGCAAAAATACTCCTCAACCGTACACATTGGAATCTAAACTGACGAAGTCAACACCTGAAGTGCATGGACTGTTCACTGGAAAGCCATCTTCGGATGTGAGCACTCCAAAGTTTAACAGTATGCTGAAGGCGCAGATGGGTAAGAAAAAGCGTGAATCTCCAGACATCGAAGTGATTGAAGGCCCGTTCAAAAAGCAGAAATGCAGCGTGAAAACTTCGGACGAAGAAGTCCGAAGACCACTATCTCCAAAAAAATTGAATTCGCAGGTGAACAGTGAAAATGAAGCCGATGGTAAGTTTCCCAAAATTGTAAATAATATCCGCAATGCATTCGCTTTCATGATGAATCGTAGTCGTGAATTAACTCAACAAAATAAGTGGGGACGTCCCAAAAAGTAAGCAGGACGTACCATTTCCTATTGCGGACTTGATTTTACTTGACGAAGGACTGACATTGTTTAATTTTAAAACTTATCCTTTTGTGTTCCATTGTCTTGATGCAGGGTACTTTTACAACGTACTTCCGGGTTTTGTAACTCCGATTTCCGTTATGTGAAAGCACTCTGATCTTGATGTTTTAATATTTCTTTGTGTGTTTATACTTACAACAAAATATGTCGAAGCTAGTATGAATTGGTTATGCCTTGTGGTCGTGTTGTGTGTGTGTGGTCGTGTTAGTTGTAGTTTTCATTTTTTGCCGTTTATTTAACCTCAATTTTATGTGACGACTCGTATTTGTTTTATAATATAGGGTGACTACGTTAACTGTAGTATAACAATTGGCGAACTGAGAGTATGAAGAACAATGTAAGTTATGAGATGGAATTATAATAGTATTATAGTTATCGTTGTCCCAGTTTGAAAATCTGAATAATTGTTCGTCCTGAATCACTTTTATACTTGAAGGTTTATTTTTCGCAAAAAGTCGCAATTAATTACTGTTCAGGTTAAAGTAAAATGTAAGAATGGTATCTATCAGATGTTCGCACCCTATTGCGTTGCACAATTTTAAAGGCTCAAATGATTTATCGCATGACCTAGGACAAATAGGTCAGCTTAATCTGGGGTTTGTAGTTTTGAGTAGGCTACAGAGGATGCCGACATCGACATGAGTGTTTGCGTAATGGTTACCATAATTTATTTTTGCAATATGAATATGAATATTTATTATTGCAGTTGTAAAAACTCTGTTAATAATACGATACACGAGTATTACGTACGTATCCATTAGTAAGAATACGAATTGTATAGGTATACATAGGTATACATATGCGTTGTAATGTGTTTATATGTAAAACAAATAAAATGTGAATGACCAGGAAAACATTGTCATGTTTCTAAACAAATAGAAATTTACTTTTCTTTCACTTTTACTCTTCATTTTTCCTTGAATGCATTTTATTTGAGATTCATTGAGAACTCTTACAGTCAGACATACAGTAACAGTCTCTTCTGTGAAATTCTAATTTCATAGTACCTTGCATTCACCTTAGTGTGGACATGACTAGTTTGACTTAATACTAAATAGTCCAGCTAATTTAAAGGTAAATTCCTATAACATTTAGCAGCACGCAAAGTATATAACACAAAATAAACAACAAACATTTGGATGCATTTTCGCATTCTAGTTTTCTAGTGTTCCAACTTGTTCTGTAGCACATCAACAACACATCACACGCACACGGCAATACAACGCATTAATGCATAGTAATACATATTATAGTGAGGCCAAAGTTTGGTTATCCTCCTCATGTGACATTGTCATTGATAATCCATAATAGTTGAAGAGCAACTCTGTCACCTTAACCGTTTAGCTGCATTTAAAGAATAAAGTCATCGATGGAGTTGTCCCTTTACGTAGGACAACTTTGATTTTCGACAGTCACAAGTGGTAATACACGACTGCATTCAACAGGAGAAAGTAGAACAATAAAGCAACAAACTTCTGCGTTTCTTGAACTTGATCCTTTGGCATGTAATGTATCATATCATGAGTATGAGGCGAGAGTAGTGACGAGTGAGTTGAGGACATCAGTTGGTAGCTTAGCACACTCACTCGGTGTTAATTACATTCATCATTCTGTTTGCTCTTATTACTATTGCTACTATTATAATATTTTCGACTCGTACCTTCGTTTCTCTTTCCTTAATCTATAACTTAGGTAGGTACTGGCTATTATTTCGACGATCTTATGCGAGAATTGCATGTCAATGCGACAAGTTAGTATTAGCATTCACACCAAAACTACTGTACAGAAGTAAATAGAAGTCATATCTAAAAGCTAAGTACATCAGTAATGATCATGATGGAAAGCTTGATCACTTTGATGCTTCCCATGATAGCCATGTCCGTAAGTACCTGCATAAGAACTAGTGAGTCCATGCCTTGGTGGATGCATGTGAAGTGACTCAGGAACTAATTTATACGAATATCCATAGGATACGGATGGGGTGATGGACACGTCAGAGCCACTTGGGACACCCGGAAATTTAGGTCCATGTCCGTGATTAGATCGGTAGCCCAAGACGGGAGCCTTAAAAAGGGGTGCAGTTGGCAATGGTTTTTCAAAACTCACAGGTGCGAAGGGTTCTCCAAAAAGAGGCCCCTTGACTATGGGTTCCACTGGTGCATATTCTTGGATAATAGGGGCTTTGTAGTCGGGGAATTCCGTGTAAACTGGAGATACTGGAGCTTTGTGCAGAGCTTCGAATGGTTCTCCGAAAACAGGCGCGTGGTGCACTCCAATTGGTTCACCATACACGGGTGACGGAACCTTTGAGACTGGAACAACTGGTTCTCCGTACACTGTCGCAGGAGCGTGTGGAACGAATGGATCACCATACACTGGTCCTGAAAATGGTGCTTTCACAGAACCCCCGAAAGGATTGCCGTAAATTGGAGTATCTAGATGGGATTTTAACAATGGTGGTCCATACACCGGATCAGAAAGCACTGGAAGTTTGTGGCCTGCACTTAATGGAGCACCGTATCCATGTGCCGGTCCCCTGTAATGAGCATGACCTAGTCCTGCTGCCTTCAACAGAGACTTGACCCGTGGAAGGAGAGGCATCCACCCAGGTATTAAAGAATTGAGTGAAGCAGGTCCATGTCCATAGTTCAATGGTGAATGTAGAGCAGGAAGAACATGCTTGTTATTGTTGTGTTTTCTAAAATACCCATTTCCATAACCTGTAATCAATAAAAAGAAACAGACTGAAAAGGTTACAATATTCATTCTTCAGTTTTTCTTTGTTCACAATCAATGTCGATACCATTTACGAATTCCTTTAGTGCCTCTGCACCTCCGTATGCAGCTGCACGATATCCTGTTGCATGCCCTGGAGACTCATGATTGTAATAAGCTGCTGATCCGTAGTCTGAATGACCATGATGACGATGACCATGATGACCATGATGACCGTCAAAGTCAGGAATACGACCAAAACCCGGTCCTCTTTTGTACAGTGGATCACTGGGATCTGGAGAATCCGGTCCTGGAACAAACTCGATTATATGCTCGTGTGTTTGAATCACTGGAGGATCACCACCAAAAGACATCCCCAGAAGGGACATGACCACCTAGGAACACATAATCAATATTACAGCACTGTAATTCAGCTGGCAAAACGAAAAAATCTCACTTCTGCACAATACATTAACTACTACTTCAATGACCAATTAAAACTAATGATTTCATTGTGTTTTGCAGTAAACTTCAAAATGAAAAATCTCACACACCAGAATCACTCTCATGTTGCCCCAAAGTAGATGTTGAGATTCGAGCAACAGGTAAACTTTAAGAAATGCACACAGCACTAACACACAGACACACTGCACCGTTCAAAATCAGTATTTTGTATGAAATAAGAAGAATTTCATACAAACTGGGGTTCTTATAAAGGATCGAGCGGAAGAACGTTGGTCAAATCAAGCATTTCCAACGAGTTGTAATCTTTATTGTAACCCCTTCCTTGAGGATGTCAGAAAAGAGTGGGTGCAAGGCGCACTGTATTGTAAATTGTAATGCACCTTAACGTAAAGATAAAAGGGAAACTGTTGTAGTGGTGTATCCTTACACTACTTCACCGAGAGCGAAAGGTTCACTAGGTAGGAAAGGATAAGCTCGTTAAATCGCACATTGTTTATGCCTTATGAGAAACTGCGACGACGACAGAGTCGTCGTCGAAAAAGTACAGGGCACAACAACAATGCAAAAGCCAGTAAAGCGCTCAGGGTGCCATTGTGACTGAAAGTGAGTGGTTCCGTCCATAGTTCCTATGCCCTGCCGTTCAAGAATATGTGCAAAAACAATCTCTCGAAACAAAAGAAGGAAAAACCGTAGTACACAAGTACACTACTACTCAGTAGCTTTGCTTAATGGTAGTAATGAATGAAACTACGAACTTACACTTACTTTGCACACACTCTTGTCAGGTCAGAAGCAGAAAAAAGCATTTACTCGTCGTCGCATTGTCAGACTTGCAAAAATTCTGGTTACAACGTTACAACTGCTCATCACATCCCATCATTACCTCCTTTCATCCTGTAAAGTGTACATTAAATTAGGCAACAACATCAGTGTTTTTATCCTATACTATGACCAACCCGATCAGAAATTGGAAAGCAACGTTTTCAAGCTGCTCGTACCAGTATTTTCGTTGTTTTTTCAAAGACCATCTTTGATAGCTTTGAAAAAAATGCCTTACGTGATCCAAGAATCCCAATTTCTCGATGCATAAGTTTTTCTTAAGGATCAAATCAATACTCTACTGGCACGAGTGTCTATATATCGATAACAGAACCATATAATGATATTGTTGTTGGGTTAACCAAAGGACAAGTTCAGTTTTTTCCCTCTTTTTTTGATCCTTTCTTTCATTCCCTTATAGACACTGACTTTCGTTTTTTCTTCCTTTTTTCCTGGTAAATTTACATTAACGCACAAACGTATTTGCACTCAGATCAGACGACCACCATTGAATGAATTCAATGTTTGCAAATCTTACTCTACTCTACGACATGGCACGCTCCATTTTTTCAGTCTTTCGATTTTTTTAGGGCAATAATTTTGCGAGACTTGGCATATGGTACATAAAGGAAAAAGGCAGTTGAACGACATTCATCCCGGGGAAAATTATTTAAGTCATAATTTCCAAAGAATGCTTTTACTTTCATGACGAACAACATTTACGACAGTGTGCAGTGAATTCATTAAAAATTAAAATTCTATCAAGTAAGGAAATTGAAAATGTCACATTCCATTCCGAATGCCTGCGTGTGGTAATGCAAAGATACTCACGTGTGTGCTATAACTTTAATATTTTTTGCACTTGACATCACTTTTCCTACTCACCTGTCTTTGAGTGTCTTGTACAGATGAACTGTCTGTAAGTTGACCAGGAGCGAAAGATAGCAAGCCCATCAGACAACTCCCTAAGAAGCAAAAAAAACGCATGTAAAACTTTCATTTTTCCTCCAATTTGGAAGCCTTAAGGCGTCAATCTCATGGCACATGATTTGCACTTGTGCTAACAACTTAAGCATCTCCTTGCATTATTAATGTTCTTAAAGCGGAAGAGCATTTTATCACAAAGTGAAAAATAATAGCACTAGGGCATGTGAATCGAAAGTATGTGTAATTGTAATTAGTAGGCACGAAAGAAGTGAGATAATCTTCGAATCTTTTAATAAAATATGTTTTAGTGTCATGTCTCCTCCTCCGCCATGGGATGTTCCACCAGTAAACCGATTACCTGACCACCAACAATGTTACCACTACTAATTACAGTGTAACCATTATAAATGATCCACGAACACCGTTCAGAATTATCGTATTAAAGCATCATTATAAGTACATGAAATAGTACATTTCTCCTTGGGAGGAAGTAGTAAAACCACAAATTAGCAACCTTTTAAAGTGCAACTTTAGAAGGCATGAAAGATGCAACAATGTTTATTTTGTTGCTTGCTTCCTATTGAACTAATTTTCTCCTGTAGACGAAAAAGCAACGTGTCGTGTTAGGCATTTGGGTCCGTACCACTTTGTCCTTCCTTTACTCTCAGTTTCTGACACGAGCTGTACAGTCTTTTCAAAAATTGATATTCGCATTTCAACCTAAACTTTCTAACACGGTTGCACGTTTGTGTTTTCCTGTCACAGTCGACAATTGAAAACTTGAATTAGAACAATGTTGTAAGAACTTTGTAACTATATGTCGAATAAATACAAATTAGGGCTGATGATGCTTTCTGGGTTCCTGACGACGTTAGAAGTTAAAGCACGTGAACGAGAACATGATTAAAGCACTACAATTTTAATCCGACGACGACGGTGTGTGAATGCTTCAAGCGTGCTTTAATATGGATAACCCAAAATGTGCTTATAAACTCTGTTATACTTTACGAATAAATTATTTCGTATATTAAAACAGAAACAAGCTTTTCAATGTTTTCAACACAGGACTCATGTGCTCATATTGAAATTGAATTGTACATAATTATAAATCGAAACTATATAGCACATTCTTTTTAAATCGTGGACTATAATATTAATTGTATCGTTCATAAAATACCGAGCTTTTTTTACTCAACTATACAATACTAATGATGCAAAATGACCAATAATTGCTTCTCTAATCACTTCATTACAATAACATAACACTTTCCCATAAAGAGGCAAAATTCTACAAAAAATGATCACAAAAGAACTCATTGTTAGCTTGTTATAGTTTACATAAGTCTCTTTGGTTCAGGCTTTTCTTTGTATCTCTCACCCATTTTATTCCATTTTTTTGGCATTTGCTACTATATACCAGGTGAGTTATTTTATTAGCAAATAAATGTTCTGCATTTTCTCCGTGTCTCATTGAAGACAACAGGAGGAGGAAGCCAACAACAACACTAACATTTTGCTACGAAACCGAACATTCAATCCCTAGACAAGATTTTCTTTTAAGGCTTTCCATTACGTGTTGTTACTTAATAATCCACACGGCAATGTAATGTTATGAATGTTGATAAAAATGAATTACAATAGCCCAACAAAACACACATAGTACATATTACGTATTACGTATTACGTTTGCATGTTACATTTAGCTAGTCGGTGATGCTTGCAAACTGCATGCGACGGCTTGACGGAAATGCATCATTGATATTCAGTCGGCGTGATGATTCTTCTTTATGTAATAACAAAAGCGTAAAAGATTTGCGGCGGCAGATGCGTGATGTGATATCTATGGTTATGGTATTGTACAATATTTTTCAAAAAGGAAATTCAGAATGTAATAAATCTTTAACCGGATATTGGCAATGACCAAACTAGCCTCGATTTGAGAAATTCACTCAAAAAAATATATATAGTAACTACAGAATTAGCGTCATTGTAGTGGACTAGTGGGTTTATACTTTTCATGATTTTGTCGTTCGCAAACAGGTTTACTATCATGTTGATTTTATTATTTCGTTTTTCATTCAAAATGTTGTGTACTGGTGCTATCAACTACATTAGCAGATTAGCACAGAACAAGACGATTTCAAATATTTATAGGAAACGAGAAGGATTATCGAAGCACGTGTCTCAATATATCCGGCATTTTACATCCACGCGCATTTGTCATGCTCTCAATTCGAATTCTACTCCAATTACTGCTGAATGTCTTATCGTCATCGTAACTTTATATAGTCATATTGGGAATACATTTAATAATGTAGTAGTAGTATATTTCTCATTTAATCCGAATAATGGAACTAATCTGAACGGAGTTACTAGCACAGGAAAACGTCACCGATATCATTGTATAGTAAAATAGTAACCCTATATTGTGAGTTAGTCTTGTGAGAACTCGTAAATCAAATGAAGACAATTCAACGCGCAGATGTTACACTGATCAGAGAAAAGAGCATGACGTTAATAAATATGATAACAAGACCCCACCTTGGGGTAAATGAATTAAAAATCATTAATTTGCATATCGAATTGCTCATTTTATATTCTTTGTAATAAATAATGTAACGCTGCCAGCTTTCAGTCAAGAGACCCATCCTAATGGATCACAAAGTGGTGTACATTGCTCTCATGTTATCATAATGAAAAACCCACAGCCCGCAGATCAGAAGCTATAGCGTTAGCGTTACCATTGTATTCGAATACTTGATGCGACTTGTTGAATAAATGAAGGCGTTATCGATTCTTAACTCCTACGGATATTCGATTAATACAATAATATGAACATTTGAAAAATGCACAGACATCATGAACTTGCTACACAACAATTCGTAGTGAACGTGCGAATGCCAAGTTATATTACTCGATCAAGAAGAGTAAACCACTTTCCCTTGATTACGTCGTCTTTTTTGTGAAGCGGTCACTGGTTACTTGTAACAGCATTCTCATAGGATGCAACAGCAACAGCAACAGGTCATAGAACACAAACAAATGTAGTAGGTTCAGAGCTCTTAGGCGGAATACTTTTTAACAGTAATCTCCATCACTTTACCTGTTTGGAGTGCATCATTTACTCTCATTGTTGACCCTTGAACATTACTCTGATGACTTT
Source organism: Harlomillsia oculata (assembly GCA_019776145.1). Lineage (NCBI taxonomy): Eukaryota > Metazoa > Arthropoda > Collembola > Entomobryomorpha > Oncopoduridae > Harlomillsia > Harlomillsia oculata. Next base: position 14,878 of record JABASF010001160.1, on the reverse strand, counting down.
GGCATACCTGTCATCATCACTGCCTCATACGTACATGACTAGCGGCTTTTCTCTTAACGCTTCAAGTTTAATACGACATTAGACATTATACAATTATATTTTCACTGTTATCTACAGTGTAATTTCCAATCGTCGTAATGACCTTTTGAGTATTGTCAGCATCAGCATACATACATGACGAGTCTCTTGGATCTCTCATGTAAACGCTAGCATAGCATGTCTCATCTGCATCGGCATGATCGTATTCATTGTTAACATTACAAATACTAATGCTATAATGATCATTATTAAATATTGCTTTCTTATAGTTATAGCATCAAACGTAGTCACATGGAATATCATTCAAGATTGTAGTACTAATTCAAAGGAAATTAGGTTGAAAAATCTAAGCTTCAACATTGACTTTTGGAAATTACTCTAAAGTATAATATATTCTTAATTTCATTATAAACTCATTAATACGAACAAAATCTTATTAATGCTTCTCGCTTCAATTACCGCGTGTCTTAATTTAATACGTCAGCAACGTCACGGGTCATTATCGTTATAGGCATTTAGTAGCACTTGCATCATTTCGCATTGACAAATGTTCACTTTCTACAATTAATTAGTACCGAAGCTCACGATAACTCCAGAGTATAAAAGGGTAGCCCCAAGTTCCAGAATGCATCCTCAAGTCAGCACTTGAACAATAATCCAAAATGAAATACATCTTGGTAAGTTTCCAAAATTTGAAAAATCTGAAATTTAATTCAGGAACCTGCATTTCCAATTGAATTTATAAAATCTTTAATCCTATAATGCATTAGATCGTCCTTGCTTTGGCCGCTGTGGCCTTCGCCGAAACCGCTTTGGAAGAGCCAGAGCGTGATGCCCGCTTCCTCGGTGAGAAAATCTTACAATTACGAAAGCTCAATTTAATTTTAAAGATTCACTTTTAAACACAATCAACAGTTCAACTTTATGTAAACTTTATGTACTAAAGGTTATGGCGGATGGGGTGGTTACGGAGCTTGGGGCCGTGGCTACGGAGGATGGGGTCTTCGTGGTTATGGCGGATACGGAGGTTGGGGTCACAACTTTGGCGGATACGGAGGATGGGGTCATGGTTATGGCGGATACGGAAGATGGGGTCACGGTTACGGCGGTTGGGGTCATGGTTGGGGTAAGAGCAGTATACCTTGAAGACAAAGAACGAAATCATTCACATTAACATATGAAATTTTTAATATAATTTTTGATTTCAGGCCGTGGTTACTATTAAATACTTCACCAGTATTGCAGTCGGGAATCTACCTTTCTATAAATAACAATATTGGTTACTTTCCTCCAATTAAATTTCTTTCAATAAAACACACTGAATAACAAATATTTCTGGAACCTACCTATGGTAAATAGTTTCGTTTTCATCGGTTTGATGCATAATCACTCTTTGTCACAGTTTCAATTCACAATAATCATTATTACTATTACATCTTGCTCTCAAAAGGTCATACTACTTTCTTTATCTGACTGACTTTCCGCAGCATCAACAGTGTGGTGGACCCTTGCTTGCATTTTGCAGTCAAAGAAGCCACGCATAACAACAATATAAACATGCATGAAATAATTTCAGAAGGAGTTCGCTCTTTCATTTTGTTATTACACATCTACGGAGATGTTCTTGTTTGTCCACTTTTTGATAGGTTTCACCTTGCATTTTTTTTAAAATGTGACCAATGCCTTGCATGTTGTATTGTGTTGTGGGATGCGGATGCAATGAAATGGCAAGTTTACCAAGCTACTTTATTTTTTAATTCTGATAATGTCACTTCAGGAACGTACGCTTACACGTTGAGCGAAGTGTTCGCACACGTACAATACTTTCAACTTATAAAGTTCACACTGAGAAATCATGAATAATATTTGATTTGTAGCATTATTGTACATTGTACAAGTCACAGATTACAGACCGTGTCACTGAGAAATTGGCCTTCAATTATCATTTTTAATACTCAACAAAAAGTTAGATTGTATCAAATGACTGGACTTTAATATAGTTCATTCTACAGCATTCATTTTGTCTCCCTGGACACAATGCGAAAGTCCAAAATGTATAATCCTAATTTGAATTGAGTCATTTTATGAATTCTGTGTCATATATATATATATATATATGCAGTTTTTCTTGTTTTTTAGCTTGAGCACAGTGCCAAAAACGAATTGTCTAGTGATATATGAGCTTTCTTTTGTAATACACAATAGGCAGTTGATCAGAAAGCTAAATTTCTTTGTTGACAAAGCCTGCTCTGATTTCTTTTACATGATTTGACGATTTGGGTAAACGGTCTACGACTATAACTCACACAGATCTTCACCTGAAGAAGGCAAGCACGTGTGGGTACAAACAATAGACACATTCATTCATATTATGACCACTTGATAACTGAAGGAACTACAGCATGCATTCTATTGGAATTGAATTGTATAACTTTGACAGGTTGAAACTTTTTTCCTTAATATTCAGAACTGAATAAAGTGGAATAAAGACAGTTTGGCAACTGGTAAAACTGCCAGATTATTGTGAAAAAGGAAAATCTTGCATTAATTTCATAACAGGCGCACAACACGCACGACCAACTCACTAATTAAAATTAACAGGTCAACTCAGTCAGTCAACTCAAACGAATGACTTTTTATCCGTCTGACGACGGCTTCTTCTCTCACCTTTACAATTCGCACAGTACTCATAACCATAATAAGTATTTTCTAATGGCATTTAGTCAATTTAGTGTACAGTTCAAAATGATTTGATGCATTCTCATTTGCCTATTTGCTCACTGCAACACGTTACAAAAAGCAATCCGACATGAATTTTTTCATACGCAGAAGTACATTGTTGGTGTCAAGGTGCCAACAACAGTGAAAACAACTTCTTCCGAGAACTTTTTGAGAAACAAAATGGTAAAATGCATAAGTACAAACGTAAATGAAATGTCAAAAAACCCTAAAAGCAAACAACTCATTATGTACATGATTTGAATAATGAAATTAAGCGTTAAACGACACGACGTTTTGGTCATGACACCTGTCTGCAAATGAATAATTATGACTACTAGAAATACTTGCAGTTTTTCAGTTTCCCCACTTTTTATTAGATTGAGGAAGCTGCAGCATCCATGGGGTCGTGGGGTGTAACTCTTTTGGTTGTTCTGACACCTGAAGCCCATTTCACACACACACACACCTATTCTCTTCTCAATTACACCACCAAATCACACCAAATGAACTTTGTGTGGCTTCTTTTGGGTATTTCTCAAAGGTGGAAGTGGATGTGATTCTTGTATATGTTCAATGACTGTCCAACTAAGAGTATAGTCGACCTGTTAAACACTAGCAAAACAACTCATTTGGCTGTCGTCGCATCCCATCGTCCGTGTAGAAAATAATATCGGTTGAAGCAATATTTATGAATAATGAAGTTAATAAACAAGACGCATATAGCATGCAAATAGTAATAGTAGTGTGGTCAACATTTAGACCGCTTCATGAAAACGTTTTTAACCTTTTAATAACTATTTTCCGGTCATTTCAGCTTGTCATTGTTAACTTCCTAGTGAAGTAGTATGCGGCAACGTCAACATTTCAGTTTAAACTTTAATTTCATAATTGTAGTTTGTTTACTTTATTTTTTCATTAAACGTAATTTATGTTGCAATAAACTTGGCAATGCATTACTATTACTTCATAATATAAACTACAGTGTACCTAAATAAATGGAATAGAATTGGGGCATTAAGAGATTCAGCATCAATCATACCATCATCATCATACAGAATCATACCCAATACGAATCCATTTTCATTACAACTAAATTTCACTAATTTCAACTTAATCATTATCAGTCAGAGCATCTTCACAACGCCAGTCTGGTTAAATAAAACCCAGTATGGTTTTATTGCAAATGAATGTTTTTTTAAAGGGTTAAAGTTTCCACACCCGTTAACCAAACTGGACGACCACCAGACTCGACGGCATTTGTACGGACTGCCACGGATTGTATTCGTAGAATTAGAGTGAAATTTAAATATTGAACCTACAAAATTTGTAATTTTCGTACTTACTCTTGTGCTTGTGATATTTCGAAATAAAAGTAAGTTGTTTGTACTTTTTTAACGTAGTTTGTGCCGTTCATAGCTGTCTTACCTGAAATCCAAACCGTGTACTGCAATCAATTTTCTTTATTTGTCTTGTTTTAGATGTCTTGCAAAAACTTGTTATCCAAATTAACAAAGAAGGATAAAATCGAGAAAAAAGAGTCAAGTGACAACTTATACAAATATGCTAAAGGATCATTATTTTATACTCTGGACAAATTCCTCGCTCAGAAGCAAGGCTGGAATGCCAGACTGAGTCTCAATCGAATCCATACGCATACTGACCATGATAGTAAGAAGAATAATAACGTCATCGTGTTACAAAAAGCTTTGGATAAAGCTCAAGAGCAGCTAGAAGTTTTCGAAGTGCGCTCAATTATCCTCTGTACATAATAATAACGTTAAACAATATGCACAGTATTAACATTAACACTATAACATTTAGGAAAAATTCAACGCAATTTGGGGAGGAGAAAAAGGCATTGAGAATAACAAGAAGAGAATTGACGAAATCAAGATATTGCTCAAATTAAAGACGAAGGAACAGTTGATCGATTGTAAGTTTTAAGTGATGTATGTAATGTAACCTGTTTTTGAAAAGGGGACTTAGGTAATGCATGTTTTATACAGACGGGCTGTCCCACTTTATTATGTTCAACAACGCTAAATGCTCGGAAGCTTTCTATAAAGATCAAGTGGACAAACTCGAAAAAGATCTTTTAGAAGAACATGAGAATTCAAACAATTGTAAGCAATAAGCAAACATATTAATATCTTTGATATCCTTATAGCTAACGTGACAATTAATTCAGAAACCTTGAACATTACAGATATGGCAGAGGTCCAAACCAACATATGCGAATTGGAGGATAAAATAAAGAAGTTGGAAGATCTGAATTTCAATCTTCAAAACGAAGTAGCATTTTTGAAGAATGCGAATTCCAAAGTTGATGTCGACATGCTTCAATCCATTCCTCGTGAAGATTGATCTCTGTTTGGTCTTCCTATAGCGTATACATTTGTTCCTTACGATTAGTCTCTTTATTTTTAACAGCTCGTTAAACAAAACCGTTCCTCTTAATTACAACTACAACCTAAATAATTTGAAGTGTTAAATCCTATAATCTTCAAATAAAGCGTACGCATCATTTCCTTCTTTCAAGGAACAAATATTTCTCCAACTTTTGTTTTGTTTTCACACAGGTTAAGGTTTTAGTGTAGGCAGGACGAAACGTGCGTGGCAAAACGGCAAAAGGCGAGACGCGAGACTTTACTTTTCATGTTCTTTAATCTTTAAGCTCGACTCGATTCAATGCGATGGCTCGATGTTAAAGTGCGGCGTAATTCGTGTTTGATATTAACTTTATTAACACAAGGTGTAGTCGTGTAGTACATGAGAGCAAGCAGGCAGGCAGGATAATGAGAAAGAGAGCATGAAAGAGATGAGAGAAATTAGACTTTGATGATGAAAGGAGAGGAGCTCGAGCTCCAGAGTCCAGACCGAGCGAGGTGAAGCTGAGTGGTTCAGTTCCAGGTTAGCTGCTGTCGTTGCTGGACGTACTTTTTTTTAGTTGTCTCATTAGTCTCATGTTTTCCTCAGGAAAATCAATCATGTTGAGGGCTGTCAGATCTTTGATTACATCACCATCGGTGAAACAGGTGATCTCCAAAGGTCAAATGTCCACTGCAGCTGCAGTGGCACCGAAACCAAATCCCAATCCTGAAATTCAGTTCACCGGGGTACGTAAAACACTTCACTTTTATTGTCATATGTTTCATTTTGGTATGCTTTTTTGTCTTGCAAAGTCTTATCAGTTATCAAGTTTATTTCAGTATCTGGTTTACATGATGCATTTATGATTAATTATTATTGATTATATGACTATTGATCTTTTAAAATCAAAATCTTTTCCAATTATAACGTTCTTGAGTTATTACTATTAGCATTTGTAATGCGATGAAACTAAATGTATAATGAAGGAAAACTTAGAATTTGTCGTACTCGACCTTGACTCAAGTAACCTTTGTTATCATTTTGTCTTTCGCCTTTAATGTATGTACATGAACAGTTTTATGTCATTCATCATTGAATAGTACGAAAGTAAACGGTTAGAGTTTTGTAGTGTGTATTATATATTAATGTAATATGATTGATATGAAAATGAATGTAATGGATTCATAAACTCACATGACGATGTGAATGTCAGGAATCGGTTTTTTAATAGTTTTTGAGATGATAACACCACATGTATAATTTTACTAGTTCATAATGAAGAAAAATTTATTTTATTTTATTATTTTTTTGATAGATATTTATTAACAATGAGTGGCGGAAATCAGCTTCGGGGAAGACTTTTCAGACCATCAATCCGGCAACGGGTGTGTTATTATTCGTATTATAATTCATTTTTTGGTTTCACGATTTTATCAATGATTAATGATTATTTTATAATCGTTAAGCGATGATAACATTCTGATTATATTTCTTCCTGTTACTGACAGGCGAGGTAATTTGTGACATTCAAGAGGGAGATAAGGCCGATGTTGACTTGGCTGTGAAAGCTGCCCAACAAGCTTTCAAACTCGGATCCGAATGGAGAACAATGGATGCATCATACAGAGGAGTTCTTCTTCATCGTTTGGCGGATTTGATGGAACGTGACCGCCTCTACTTAGCCGTACGACATGACATTTGTTTCTAGAATATGCAGAATATTGGAAGGATGTTATTCAAAGCATCGAAACTTACAAACAACTTGTATGTTTTCATAGAATCTAGAAACGCTTGATAATGGGAAACCATTCAATGACTCCTTTAATTTGGATGTGCCAATGTCCATTGCCTGTTTGCGGTACTATGCTGGATGGGCGGATAAAAATCATGGTAAAGTAATTCCTATGGACGGAAGCTACTTTGGGTATACTCGCCATGAACCAGTCGGAGTTTGTGGACAAATCATTCCTTGGAACTTTCCTTTGTTGATGGCAGCTTGGAAACTCGGACCTGCTCTATCCATGGGTAAATCACTGAGGACATCGCAGCACTGTACCTTTAATGAAATATATCGTTTTGTTTGTAATTCATACTAACATTCCGATTGTTGCTTTATCACAGGAAATACTGTCATTATGAAGCCTGCTGAACAAACGCCATTGACTGCTCTTTATGTTGCTGAACTCGCTAAAGAAGCTGGTTTCCCAGCAGGCGTTTTGAATATGATCCCTGGTTTTGGAAAGGCTGGTGCTGCAATTTCAGGCCATCATGGAATCGATAAAGTTGCATTTACTGGATCAACCGAAGTAAGCCACAGTCAGAACAACAATAAAAAATACTATCATATAATATAAGCTGGTGATGGGCGAGGTAGTTTAATTGTTGAAGTTGTTATCGTATCAACACAAAACGTAAGAGNTACTATCATATAATATAAGCTGGTGATGGGCGAGGTAGTTTAATTGTTGAAGTTGTTATCGTATCAACACAAAACGTAAGAGGCCTCATTTTAAGGTTTCTGGTACTATACTATACATACAACATACCCGACCCAACGCATGCATGCATAACCTTCAACACTACAAAATATTGATTTTCTTACATTTTTATGAAATCCTTGTATAATATAGGTGGGAAAGCTCATCCAGCAATCTGCGGGAGCCTCTAACTTAAAACGAGTTACACTTGAACTTGGTGGAAAGTCTCCAAATATTATCTTCAAGGATAGCGATTTGGATTATGCAGTTCAAATGGCTCACTTTGGACTTTTCTTTAACCAGGTTTGAAGTTTTGCTTATTCTGATTGGACTTGAGGGGTTTGCATGAATCATTTCCGTTAACCGTTAATGCATTTGTAATAAAAATGAATCCTTTCACATTCATAAATTGGTGCAATACAATGCTTGTAATAATAATAGTAATATAAATAGTGGTAGTGATATAAAGCTGTATAGGTTTTCCATGAAACTGATTTCATGACATTATTTCATTACGTTTAGGGGCAATGCTGCTGCGCTGGCTCTCGAGTTTTCGTGGAAGAGGCCATTTACGATGATTTTGTTGGAAAGAGTGTGGAGTTGGCCAAGTCTCGTGTTGTTGGAAACCCCTACGACATGAAGACCACTCAGGGGCCTCAAGTCGACGAGGAGCAATTCCGTAAAATTCTTGGGTATATTGAAACTGGCAAGAAAGAAGGCGCTAAGTTAGTAACTGGTGGTAATCGCGTCGGAGATAAAGGATACTTTATTCAACCTACGGTTTTCACTGATGTTAAGGATAACATGACCATTGCCAAAGAAGAAATTTTCGGCCCTGTACAACAAATTATGAAGTTCAAAACTATGGATGAACTGATTGAACGAGCTAATAACACGATGTACGGATTGGCTGCTGCCGTATTTACTAATGACTTGGAACGTGCATTGTACTTGTCGTCTGGACTGCGTGCCGGAACTGTTTGGTAAGTAGACTATATGATGATACTTGGCTTTTAATGTTCAATAGGATTTACTAACAAGAACCTATAATTTCACCGGCAATATTATTTGTGTTTAAGGGTTAACTGCTATGATGCATTTTCTCCTCAAACTCCATTTGGCGGATTTAAAATGTCTGGATTCGGACGGGAGCTGGGAGAGTATGGACTTCACAATTACACCGAAGTTAAGCAAGTTACTATCAAGGTTGGACAGAAGAACAGTTAAACCCTAATTATAGGTTCGTCTGCTTGCTACATTATTCACGACTGCGTTTCATTGAATGAAAATCATGAAGTTGCTATTAAACTATTAAAGCTTTATTGAAATCAATACCGATTCTGATATTACAAAATAAATATGATTAATTAACAATTAAAATATAATCATAGCATATGCTTGCAAACATTACTGTATATTATTATAAACAACGTGCTAGCATAGCATACTTTTATTTCTATATAATCATAAATAACAACAAACGTTCCCTTGTAATCAAAAATCTACTTATGTGAGAGATCCAGAAAGTCCATTCGCTTTGCCTCTCTGGGCTCTACATAAACGATTACGTAATTACGTCACCTTTAATTTTCATAAGTACAATACTGTCGATTCCTCGCTAAATAGATAGATTAATCAATTCCCTATCTCGGTGAACGCTAAGCGTCTCTGAAAGGAACCCGTCAAAATAAAATCTCGCCTTTTTTCTTCGATTAATTGCATGGGTGAAAGCAGGTTTACTTTGCGTAGTGTGATAACGAGTCAACGGAATATCGAAAATTACTGAAAAATGTTTAAAACTGATATGATGAAAAAACGAACATGAACGGGACGATAGCAAAAAGACGGATGACGGGCGCCGGCTGAAAGCGGCTGGCGAAGGACGAATACGACAGAAAGCTTTCATGTGACCAAATATGATTACGTTTACAAATAAATTAAGGTTCGGACCATTCCAAAATATAAAAATTTGAACAAAAACATTTTATTCGTGGACTATCAGACAAACTTTCTGAGCGTCCTATTTAGATTGAAACAGATAGCAATTTAGTTGAACCAACGCGAACATTCGGAAATTCATCCAATCCAGCAAACGGTTTTATTTTAACCCACAGGAGTTAATTACATTTATTTTGATATTTTACAGTGTGTACAATGGATACGGTACTAATTGACATCGAAACTCGTCTAAATGCGTCTTCCACTGTGTTCTCCTTGACCTTGATTGAAACTTGTGACCTCCTTGAAACCCAAATCCCACACTGTTTACTACATAATTCCAATTACAAAGCCAGCTAATTTAAGACTTTAGTTACTACTGGGACCAATTACCCAATACGAATCCATTTTCATTACAACTAAATTTCACTAATTTCAACTTAATCATTATCATTCAGAGCATCTTCACAACGCCAGTCTGGTTAAATAAAACACAGTATGGTTTTATAGCAAATGAATGTTTTTTTAAAGGGTTAAAGTTTCCACACCTGTTAACCAAACTGGAGTAGTCAAGGACATACATCCGAAACTTATCTACTATAAATTTATACAGTATAATTCTATAATAGCAACTTGCTCCACGCCGATCTTGAATCATATCAGTTTTAAACATTTTTCAGTANTTAAAATGCATTTAGAATTCAGTAGTACGCTCGTCTTGGGTTGTTCTACAAAGCAAAATGTGCAACGACAGTAAGACGTAATTTAGAATATTTCCATCAGTACAAGAGCCAAAATTAAAAGAAATTGTAAAACTTACCAATGGATTTGGGCGAAAACGATAAGCTAGCATCATTCGTTTACGGTAAGCGGCATACTCATCATCGTCTTCATTTAATTCGCTCGGTTTCGTTGTACCCAACCCCGCCTTGTCGCCAGAAGTGCTACCTCTGCCAAAATCATAAGAACTTTAAAACTAATATAATGTTAAACCTTCGAATAAAATATTGACATTTCGTACTTGTCAATGGGAGCTGTGATTCCTTGTTCTTCTGTTCCCAGACCTTTTCCTTCGCTCCATCCCATTTTTTGCAACATCTTGAAGCCAAAATTGTCTTGAGCAATTTTGTATTCCTTGTAATCACTCTCATCAAGTTGTCTGCCTTCTTTGACAGCTTTAAACTATAAAACGTATATTATTGATTAGTATAATATTCATAATTTTATATAAATTGTATTTCATTGTTATTTAAATCTCTTATTTGCGACCATGTTGCATGCATCGACAGTGTAAAAACGCCTCCTCAACGAGAAGCGTAAGCTGTTCTGTGATGCTGAACCAATTATTCCAAGAAATACAAGAAATTCTAAACTGCGCAGAAACGTTGATACAAAGAGTCTTAAACGTCTATGTGTCCCTAACCTTATCCATGAACTTTGCAAGTTCATCTGGTGGAAGAAAATCACCGATGTGGTGTTTTCCTTTGGCTTTCCGAGTCAAATCATCCGCCCAGTCTTTGGTTTTCTCCATTTCTAATGTTCGTAGTTTGTGTTCCCAGGTTCCACTTTCATCCACTTCTTCATCACTATCGTAGTCGTGCCTAATTAGAATATAAATCATTGATGATATGATAGTTAATGATTTCACGTTATAGGTGATGAGGGGATGACTCATATCAACCACAAACTATAACATAATATATTATACATACTTATATTTCCCAGCATCTGCCAGTTTCTTATCTAAGTTCTTTTTCCGTGCAATATCTTGAAATACGAGATTCATTTTGAAAGCTTCCTCACACTGTTTCCATTGTTCGTCATCCAAGTCCGTAGTTCCATAAGCTTGTCTTGCATAAGCTAATAATTGTGGATTTCTTACGGCTGAAAAAGACAAGAAATGTAGTTCATGCATAAAACGATGAAAAATGCTAAAACTATATTATGAATTAAAAATAAAATAAACTTACAAGAAGTCAATAATCGCCCGGAAGAATCTGGTTGTGCTTTCAACTTCACATCTAAATATAACCAATTAAAGTAAAATGCCGAACCAAAATAAATGTAATGTCAATATTAGACTGGACTGATTTGAGACAGTAACTGTACAAGCATTCGTATGGTTATAATTTATTACCAAGAGGTAACACAGACGGTCCAGGCGTTGCTACTGACACTGACATTTCACCTGAGGCCAGGCCACTTTGAGGACCCCACCGACTTCTTCGACGTTTTTCATTACGATCGTCAAAATCGTCAGGAGATGGTTCCCGCTTAATAGACGCACGTGCGCCCCCATACTCGGATAATTCTTCATTTCGATCGTCATTAATTCGCGACTTTTCCGTCTTGCAAGACGGTGATAATCCTTCTCCGACATCAGAAATTTGTTCTGTTTCGTCCGCTAAATTCTTTTTTACAATACTTCCCCCATATTCAGAGATTTCCTCGTCGTCTTGGTTAAAAACGGAGCCATATTCTGACCGTTCAGGCGTTTCGGGTGACGATTTTGGTGACAGTTGGCCTGATTTAACTTTATCAACAAGTTCGCGGAACAATCTGTACTCTGTGGACTCGGACTTGAACAAAAACCTATAAGAACCCAATACCTCATTAGTTATTTATATTGTTTAATATCGCTGTGGTGAATAGAGTAGCGAATTATACCACATAAGGGGATCGTTTTGATACGTGTGTCTCGCTTGCTCTTCTGCATCGAATCCTCCGGAGGCTACGTCGGCTGCTACAGCTTTTACCGCAGCAGATGGAAAACTTCCGATACTTTGCGATGAATTCGCCGAAGGAGACGACGGCCGTGGCGGCGGTGGTGGAGGTGGTGGCGGGGGGGACAGTTTGAAACCCACCACTAATAAATGTCATATGCTGATGCTGTCCAACCCGCTCGTGTGTGCGTGCAGGCGGTGGTGGTGGCGGCGGTGGCACATTGTGGTACACGTGTGAAGATGTTGCTCCGTCATTATTACCCGCTCGAGCAACGGATGGAGATGATGATTCGGATGCCTTCAGAAAATCACTGCTCGTCAACCTTGTTGACGGTTTTGTTTTGCTGCTTTCATACTCCTGTTTGATTGGTCTTTCGGACTCTAGTTTCTTATTCTCTTCCAATTCTAAAACTCCGAAACGAATGCTATCAATACACATTCTAATAATTTCAATGAATAGTCAAAAGAAATAAAACTATATTAATACTTTTCTTGGCCTGTTCTTCCTGCATTCGTTTAAACTGCTCCAAGAAACTGCCGTCGTTTGTAAAGACATTGTTAACATTGGATGGTTTCGGAACAACCGTATTGGCTTCTTTGTGCCCGTATTTCAAACTAAACACACAGACAAAAGTCAATTAAAAACAGCCAAGATGTATTTGAAATAAATGAATACTATCTGAATAAGTAAAGTCGGGTTATTGTTTCAGCGAGAGAATGTTGTCTCAATTCTTCAAGTAAATTCCAGACTCCACAATTCCCACTGCCATCAATGATTGTCTTTTTTCACCTTTGTGCACTAGCAGATGATGAAGATTCCGGACCTACATTCAAAACGTCTCAAACTTCTCGTTCTTCACGCTCTTCGATTGAAAATGACCACAGACAAGTTTATAAAAAACATGATGAAAAGTCGACACCATAAAACTTGTCTAAGTTCAAATTCAATTGAAGACTTTCGCAAATAGTACATAGAATAAGCAAGTGTGTACGTAAATGGTTCAAAAAATAAACGAACGTCATATAAACTGTTACCAACTATCAACCGGATGTAACAAAAGGATATGACATGACTCATTTTTTGACACACAAGAATGTTTTAAACCTAATAATTTTGAATATAAAGAAAAGTATTTACCAAAGTTATTCTTCTTTTTGGTGGCGGTTTCAGCCTCAGCCTTCCTTGTCTTTTCCGCTTCCAAACGTGCTTGTATCTCCTGTTTTTTCTGCTCTATCAATTGTTGTTGTTTGGACATCTGTTCGAATCGGTCGTTTCGGTTTCGGTATCCACTTCCATCGCCTCGTCCACTTCCGTAAAACATGATGTATTGAATCCTTGAACCTACAAAATTATAAAAAATCAACTTTTTATTTCCTTCATCAAATCACTCTTAAATCGGATGATCATGATCACTCACTCCGCGTACTCCGATAGTGCAATTTATAAGGAATTAACTTTGTAAATCATGTCTATGTTAATCAATCCCAATATTATTTTTTTTAATACTAACAATTCATTTCCGGAAATATAAATGTTTCGCAATGTCAAAAAGCATGGATTTACCTTTGAGATGGTTTTAAATGCACTTCATCGAGGTTAATTAGAAAACTACAGTGTCAATAATTACTACATTTGTAAATGAAGTGATTATTTGGTTTGCCACAACCACAGGTTTGAAATGCTACGCTGTGAGAAGCTTGGTTTACGGGTACAATACGCCACCTGAACAGAGGTCCCATCTGCACAGATGAAGAACGTCCGTTTGTGCAGATACCTGACCAAAAAGGGGGTTCATATCAGCACATCTGCACAGGAACGTACATCACCTGCACATCTGAACAGGAACGGGGGCCATCTGAACACCTGAACAGAATCCTTAATACCACTAGAATGAAAATAAATAGTACTATTAATGATCTATAGGTTGTGTAATTCCATAAGATTTTCTTTAATAGCAAAGTACATGCTCTTTGAAAAGTTTTTGAATGAAGAGGAAAAAGAAGCTAAAGATAGTAAGATTAAAATTTGTACCGCCTCATTCAAATATTCAGAAAAGTATACAAACGCACAATGAAAATAACAATGTTTGCGTATTAATAGTTATTGACGCAATGAAAGCAGCGGATGCAACACGAATAATGAAACCAAAGAATGAACACCTTGACCCGCAGTTTCACACGGAAATCTGGAGAAAACAACGGAAGAGACCTTCGCCAACTAACCAAAGAAACGTACTGACATCACTCAACTCTCTCCCGTGGGGTCACTTTATGACGTTGAACAACAGGAAAATACAGCTGACCTGCACATGTTCTACTGATAACTCCATCATGGCCCTGTACGTACTTTATTCCATTAGTGCTAGGGCAAAAGCACTCATTGATTCTTTAAAAAGGCAACAGTAGCATGTCAAAAACATATTTATGCATCCTTATGAAGAAAAACAACTTTGCTCAAGTAAATAAGACTGTTGTAGTTGACATCCTGAAACACAATGTAAGCACGTCTCCGGTTAATCTGTACGCATCTGAAGAGCAGTTTCTTGGCCGTATTGCGCTTGATATAATGCCTTTCAGCTGCACACGATCTTGTTCCAATTGCAATCGATG
>JABASF010001159.1:0-25656 GCA_019776145.1 Harlomillsia oculata | reverse complement strand
TAAAGGTTTTGCGTCATTAAACTAACAAAAAAGTTGGTCCTCACTCCTCTTTTTTTTGTATTTTTTATTTTTACGACTTACTTTCAGATTATGGCAAGTAGACCTCCATTAGACCCTCAATCCTTGTCCTACAAACGGGACAAGTGTCAACACAGAGTGCACATTGGGAGCAGAGCGACAAATGTTTACAGGATAACAGAAGCACTTTTATTTTCTGCTGATGGCAAACTACACATTTCAAGTTTTCACACTCTGGACTCGAATCGCCTTCCAAGTCTTTAACAGCAAGGTGCTTCATCAACAGTAAATAGGCACAGCGTCCTTGTGAGTGAATGGCATGCTCAACCCAGATGTTATCTGCTTTCTTAAAATCGTAGAGCCCAATGCCGCAATAATAACACCGGCATACTACAAGTGGACTTCCTGGAATGTAATAAAAGCCAGCGTCACTCAAATCATTTATATCTTGTAGGTGCTTTGCTGGATAATCTTTGAATGTTGCCAGACGCTTTGCTTTTGTGCACATATCGGGATTGTAGATTTTTGTGTCTCCCTTGTTGATGTAAAGCTTCTTTAGTATTGTCGCCATTATTATTTACAGCGATTTCACTCTGTAGATGTGGAAAAAGATGGGCAAAGTAGGTCAAATTAGAAATCACCGTTTCACAACTTCTATGCTTTGTTTCTGTGTAAGATTTAATTACGTTCAACAGCTCTCTTTCACCGGGTTCGGGACTATTCAAGTTATTTTCTTTAGAACTAAAAATCTTGATTAATAGCCTTGTGAAGTCGCTAAATGGAATTGGAGGTTTGCTGTCGACGACCAGTCTCCCAAGTTCATCACTTTGAACTCTATTTCCAATTTTGTCTAACAATCTCCTTGCTTTATCTTGTATTGATGGAGACAATGTGTCAAGTATGCGTTCAAAGCGTGTAGTTGATTTTTCTCCACGAAACACTTGGTCGTATTTCGCTTCTGATATTAACTTAAACACATTCATGTAGACGAAACCTCAGTAATTATACAGCGTATCAACGCATCAAGTACGCGCGAAAATACAGCGCACAAAATAATGCAGACAACTTTGTGATGTCGTGTTAAATACGAACGCAGTTGCTGAAATGTTTTGTATTTGCTTGGATTTTTTTCCAGTCCTGTCAAAAATGCAGTGGCAGATGCGTTACTTAATGCTTTTGTGTCACTTGCAGTCAGTTCCAATTTATACACATTTACGCAGCACTCAACGAGCGATGCTATTTCCGTAGCACTTGCACTCTGTATTTTTTGCTTTCGCTCGTCGTCATTTGCAACGCATAACGACCTCAGAAAATGTTCATTTTTTCTTACCAATGGTGTTGCAAGCTCCATGGGTTGTTGATGACTGGCTGATTTTAGGCAGATTGCATTGCAATTTATCAATTTCCGTGAAAATTTCTGTGTTGAACCGTGGAATAAGACTGTTGGTAATTCTATGTTTGGTTTCCGTATGGGGTTTCATGTCACACACCAAGTAACCCCATACGTTTTGTGTAGTAATATGTTGTAACACACGGTGGAGGAACTGAGATTCATATCCCATTTGACTGCTGAGAATTTTTAGTTGATTGACATATCTAGCAGACGGGTATATGCAAAGAACTGAGCAATTCCTCATTAGTAGTGTAAGTTTTTTGTCAAAAAGTGTTTGGCTGCACAGGACGGCAGTAATTTCCATGTGATGGCATTTTATTAGAAAAAGCTGCTGTATATAGTCCAGTACGCTTTTGTCTGACAGCAATTGAATTAAAGAGTCGTCAAATATAACTAAGCACTGTTCACACACTTTTGATTTTAACGTTTCAAAATCGTTGGTAAATGTTATTAGATTATTATTCTTAAATTCGTCGAACTTTTTCTGGTAGTCAGCATAATAAAAGATTACACTTTTAACTTGCTTTTCGAAAGCAAAACTGATAGATCGTATAAGTTCAAGACACAGTGTAGTTTTTCCACACGAACTTTGCCCAACAAGCACAATAGAGGAACCGTTTTTGATTTTTCCACTAAAAGTTGTCATGGAAAACAGTCACATTACTAAAGCGTTTCAAATCGCTGCAAAGTTCTTGCGTAAGGGCAGGAAAGTCGGTGATGTTTGTGCGAATAAGTGTGAAGGGGTGAATGTAAGCCAACTGACATAGTGTATAAAAGGACACCAAAATAAATGCTGAGAAAATCGCAATGCCAATTTGAACGTGACGATTACTCATGATTGTTCTCAACTTGGCTTGTAGGGGCATCTTGATACTGGGATGAAATGTCTTGCACTTTTTCTTTACGCGAACATTTACACGATAAAAAACATTTACAGGGTAAAAATGGTGTTTCAATTGACGAATCTGACGAATTGACGATGTCCGTTTCGGGTACTACTGGTTTAGAAACTGTCTCTGGATCCATTTCGGTCAACACGTCGACGAACAGTGATGCCTGTAACAGCTTTGCTGTTTATATACCCAACGACAATTAAGTTCTGTTAATCTATTTTAATTGCAATTACTAAATGTTTACAAAAATTCTTTTCATGAAATTCCGTTCCACTATTCGCTGGACGTTCTAGAGTATAAATTGAATAGAGATTTAATTGGTGGTAATTAAATTCTTCGACTAGAAAGTGTTTCACAATTACAAAACAATTGATGTATAGTGTTACAAGTTAGGAATATAAATTACTAGTGATTCAATTGATGTAATCATGAGAAAGATAAATGTAGTTTCTTTGAGCTCATTAGAACTTAACTGTCATCTTTCAAAAAGTGTATAATTAATTAGGCCCATTGTTTGTATCGTAGGATTGTACAATATATCAGTGTGTGCAAAACCCGTAGGCATTGCTTAGAAAGTCTGAATGAAAAACTCTGTCCTGGTCATGATATATGTTGAATGCAACGCGTCCGTACTTTTCAACTTTCACTGAGTCACCATCATGTAAAACCCTTTTCAGTGTTACACTTTTGGATTCATTGTTTTTTAAAGCATTTACAAAGTGCTCATGGGTAATTTGGCCTTTTGCTTTTTTTGGAAGATTTCCACAGTACAGTTTGTTGACTGTATGACTGCATTTTTTTGAACTACTGTCTTTTTGACAAATGTGACAATAATAAATGGCAGAGAGAATTTTTGGGCTGAAAGCAACTACTTCTTTTACCGAAGTTGATAGAATTTTTAATGTTCCTGGGCGGCTTTGATTCGTTGTATCAAACAGTTCATGCTCAATTGGAAGAAATGATAAATCAAGATGATCTTTAATTTTCTCCAAATCCTGTTTTATGCTCCGATTAGGGTCTTCAACCATGACGATTCCACCGTCTACCAGCCACGAAACAATAGAGAATCTGGAGCCAAAAGCTCTTCAAATATGATTGTATAGCAAGTCGTAGATCCTGAACTTTGATAATGATAGTATAGCGACACCGGCTGGAAACGGGGTCACGTAACCTTCAGAAGCTTTACGAGTAAAAATTAAGCTTCTGCTTTCGTCTATGATATTTGTTCCACAAAACTCATGTGATGAGAACAACCGGTGTGCTTTTTTGTTGTCACATACATAGTCAACCTTTTGATGTTTATCTTTTGACACCAAGCAGAATCCCATCATCCTGTTTAAAATCTGTTTTAACAGACTGTTGTAAAACGGCCTATCTTCATCTGCACGCAGTTTGCATAATTTTTCAGACCACGATTTGAAAATTGGCTTTGTTTTACATTTGAGTCCCTTTTTTACGCTTTTAACTTTCACACCCAAGTCCACGATGCATTTAAGCAGTTCGGAATAGATAACGTAATTGTTTTTGTCGTAATGGGTAAGTTGAGATTTGTAAAGCTCTTTTCCGTTGGGAGTTTTGCATATCGGAATTTTTTCGACGCAAAGAGGGAGATGATCGGTCATTTTTTTCACAGAATCTGGAATGGTTAGGTCTACTGTAAGAAATGCTGCAGTGCCATCAGGGGTTCTGTAATTTGCCTTTGTCAATTCATCTAATTCAATTGACGTCATCCATTCATAAGAATTATTGGGCAGTTCGTGTGATAATACAGAGGAGTACAACAACGAAATATCCACATCCATAAGAATGCGTCTATTTATATCATCACCATCAAAGTTCCCACTGTGTTCTGAATTTGCTTTAACCAGCCGGCGGTTGAGTGTTGATAAGCCACCATGTAGTGCTTTAGAAATATACTTAGTTTTCTCTGTGTCTTGGAGCATTTCAAAAGATTCCTTTG
The DNA here is from genome assembly GCA_019776145.1 of Harlomillsia oculata. Classification (NCBI taxonomy): domain Eukaryota; kingdom Metazoa; phylum Arthropoda; class Collembola; order Entomobryomorpha; family Oncopoduridae; genus Harlomillsia; species Harlomillsia oculata. The sequence continues at coordinate 21,392 of JABASF010001159.1, read as the reverse complement.
AGTATGCAAAGCTTGCGAAAAAAGCATACGACGAAAGAGAATTGAACCAAAGTATGTCCAAATCTAAATGTTTCAGTAAGTAGTCTCTTACGTCAACGATCGCATCCAGCAATAAAAAACAACGGCTTATGAGGAATCGTTTGACACATTCTGTAACGCTATTGTCAACACTATAATTTTTTAATGCGTATTCGTGTTCTTCGTCGGACCAGCTTGGGTCTGACTCCAAAGAGGAAAAGTTTATTTCGTTGCTGTTCATAGAGAATTTTAGTTTCGGCATCCCCTTCAGAGTTGCTATATCAATGTTACCAAAATGCTTTTCTGTCATAGGAAATGACTTGAAGTGAGTTATTAACTCTTTGAATTCATAATCTAGAAACGTTTGACACTTTTGAAGCTTAATATTTTTAAAGATTTTTATGTTTTGTAGCTCCTGTTTGTTTGTTGACGTCATTTTGAGTTGTGCTGACTGCTCCGGTGTCATAGCCTTAAGGATTGTCTGCAAGTTATTATCAAAATTTTCCGCACAAAAAAATGTAATGGTTTTGGCGCTTTTCATAGATGAGTTACAAGAAAAACAACAGTCACTGGCTATCAAATCTCCATGGACATGATTATGGTGAAACACGCTTTTAGATTTTAGGTTACCAGGTTCGTTCAAATTACACTTACAATATCTACACACCGTCTTTTCTTCTTCTCCTGCGCCTGATTGCTCATCTGCACAAAATGGTAAATTCGTGCTTGCTGCTTCTCCGAGTATTGTATTAGACGCTGTTTGTATGTCTTTTAGAAAATGATTTGTAGCGTCTGGACCAAGATAGGAACATGAAAAGCATACATTTTTCTTGGAATCAACTACAATCAAGGAGTAACCCGTGTGTGCCATCCGCTGAATAGTTTGCTTGCCATCCTTTTCTATGTCCGTTTTTGAATACAAAAAATAGAAAGCTCCAACGAACTCTTGTTTTAAATATGCTTGAGATTTTTGAAATCTAAAAACGTCAGGTTCCGAATCCATTTGACTACCGTTTTCAGGAGAATCTTTGTAATTACAACCTGTAATTAGGTGGTTTTGTAAAGCGTTTTCTGTTGTATGCAGACGAAGGCACGTACTACAGATGAATTTTCGCTTTCCTTTTGCCAAAAATGTGCTCAAATCTTTAATTGGATAATAATGTGGTTCATTTTCATGTTCAACGTATAGAAGATTGTAGCACACTTTGTGTTCCCCCTTGCAAATTCTAATTGGAAATGTTTCATCCCCTTTGGTTGAAAAAACATTTATATTGACTTTGTTTGTTTTCTCAAACTCATCCAACTGTTCTAGTGACACTGCACCTGTTATTGTTGAAAAGTCAAAATAAACATAGTTAACATTACCGAGTGGTTTACGTTTCATATGTTGGTACGATCTGTAATCCAATGATTTGCGAGTTTTTTCCTTTTCCTCTTTTGCCGTCAAACTGTTATCTTGTTCATTGAGGGACTGTAAATAGTAAATTGAATAACGGAAACATTCTAATTTTGGGCAAACAAGCTGGACGGCTCCTCTTTTTCGTTTTGCCCATGGAGCCGGGGGGCAACAAGAGACACGCTTGCTCATTTTAATGGTGTATATTGTTGAACCTCTATCTCAAATTTTTTAATCGCGTCAAGAAGATTTGATGATTCGAACTGATTGTAGATAGATGCGGTGACGATTATGTAGTTACACTGATAGACAATTGTAGCCGTGGTCTGGTTAGGATGAAGCAACCTTGAGTGTTCAGACCATAGATATACGGGGCGTACGATATTTGTCTCGGTATCCCGTATGTCAATATTCAAACCAATTCGGAATATTATTCCACGGAAATGACCAATTAGATTTTCAAGTAACTTTTTCAGATCAGGTAGGAGAAACCCTATTGCTTGACTTAAGGAAACAAAATGTAAGTCTGTAAAAACGTATTCGTAAGCAAGTGAAGTGTCCTCATGCGCTGTTCTAGTTAGCTGAAAAATCGAACCTGATCTAGGAAGCCCCCGCGATGGCTTTTTTTTAACCGACTTTCCTCTTCCGATAATCGGGCACCTATGTGTATTGCCAAAAAACTGGTGGCACTTGTAGCAGTAATGGAAATTGTAAACGTGATTTTCCAACAATTCACCAGAATCTGATTTGTAGGAGCACCAAATACATTCAAATTCGCGACTGTGCCTTTCATGAACTGCCTTCAACGGCATTCCCCCAAGGAATGAAGTCTGATTAAAAAAAATGTACTTATAAGAGGCCTGAATTTATTAATTTATTAATTTGTGAATCATATTTCATAACAACTGCATTCAATTCCGATAATTCTACTTAATTGAAAACTTGAATTGACCTTATTGTATAAAAAATGACAGATTAAATGCATTTTTGAATACAGTTTGTATCGCTTTTATCTAGTACATAGATAACTTCTTAATTAGTATTTACATTGAAAATAATTAAAACACAATAGTTTAATAAAAAACTGTTCCGGTATATAAGGAGGTTCGAGATTTTAAAAAAATCATTCGGATGTGGAATGCCAAGAATAAAACACCTTTTTGTTCTTGATGAACGATTAGAACCTAGTAAGGAACTCCTAGAAAAAGCAAAGAAAAACGTAGTGGACACTAGAAAATTTGATCTTAAAAATTCAATTTTGAAAGCCCCGAAAAAAGTGATGGCCGGCGCTGGTGCATCCGACGAACCCGAGGTAATAGTTCCACTATACCGCCAGGAATCTTTTTGGGAAGATGATAGGGTGAATCAGTTGAAATTAACCAAATTGAAGCATCGTTTGTATTTCGAAGATACAACTCAAAGGCAGTTCATTATCTTGAAGAAGCTTTCTGAAAAATACAAGCCGTCTTTTCATAAACTGCCAGTGTTTACAGCGCCAGAAGTTGTGCAAAATATCAACCGAATGCTTGAAAAGGTGCAGGCAGATAAACTTGGTGATTATCTTCGGCAACATCCAGCTGGCAAAATGGACATGAAGCTTCGCCATACATCTGAATTTTGGAGTGAAGATATCTCCTATCGTACACATTTTGACACAATTAGGATTCGGCCAATAATTACACCAGAAGGATACTCTTTTTGTTTTTTATCACTCCGAGACTCATCCTACTCACATGAGTGGTTGGGTAATATGTTCACCATAAACTCCATTCCGGCCCTAATTGAAATAAGGGACATGATATCCACTTACATAGAAGGTCAGTAAACAGCGTCCATAAGGGCCGCAGTGAATTTTTTTAATACAAACGAAATGGTTTTATAACGGATCCAGTAATGCTTTGCATTACTTCCTCCCAGAGCCTCCACTGTGCAATTTTTGTTTTCCAGCTGAAACTTGAGATTTACTGTGTAACAACAGTTCAAGTTTCTCAACACGTCCCCTGTAAAATTTTAGCTTGTCCTCTGTCTTAAAAAGAGTGGATTTTTTTTCTCTGTATTTGTTCTTCATGGTCCTTAATTCTCCTTGCACTTTCTCCAGTTCTTCAGTCTTTCGCCGAAGCGACTGGAGGACGTAGTCCAACAAACCAGAAATGTGGGTTACTGCGTCCGTCTGCAAGCTGAAAGCTTTTTCAACTTGAGTAGCAAGTTGCCCCATCTCAAGTTGTTTACTAACCATGGTTGCACTTTCGAGAGAAAATTTTGATAAACTTGATGGTATCACCTCACAAACAGCTCTGAAGCACTGGCTGAAGCGAAAAGATGTGCGTAAAAAAAATTTAATTGTGGGAATTCCTAATTTAGGGGCATCACAAAGAAAAGTATTTGAGCACGTTCAGTTAAATCTCCTTAGAAAAAGAAAAATTAAAGTCCTAATTAACAGTCCTGGGGGGACTGGCAAGTCCGTTTTAACTTGGTTATTAGCAGAATACTTGAGGCAACATGGAAAATGCGTAGCAATCGTCACATATTTAGGATCCGCATCCACCCTTCTTCCAAATGCAACGACAATACATTCTGCTTTTCAGATCTCCACAAACAGAAGCTATAAATCTCAATTGGAAGACCCCATTGATGCTCAAACAAAACAACGATTTTCGAATGTGGAATATTTTTTTCTTGATGAGGTTTACATGATTGGACTTGGACTTTTGTCTTTAATTGACGCTAAACTAAAAAAAATATTTAACAATGGTGACGAGTTTGGTGGTGTAAACTGCATTTTCTTAGGGGATGTTTCTCAGTTACTTCCAATTGGTGATGTGAGACTCTATGCAACAAAAGATGTGCCTTCAGATTTAATTCAAACACAAAAGGCGTATCTTGCAATGAACATTTTCCATCTAATAGAAAACCATCGAACTGTTGACACGCTTTACGAATCCCTTCTTACTCATGTAAGATACAAATGTGTCACTGAACGCTTTTATGGGATGCTTGAATCTCGCTTCGAACAAAATTTAACCAAAGCCGAACAGCTTTCTTTTGGTTGTAAATACGCGTGCCAAACTAACAGTGCTTGTAACGAAATAAATAGCAAGCAATTTCTCGAAACCGACAGAAGTGATGACGAAAATGTGAACGTAGCCTTCCTACCAAAAAGAAAAACGCAACCTGTTCTTTATAGGCGTGGAATGCTTATTTCTTTAACGAAAAATATATCCATTGACCATCAATTATGCAATGGCAAAACTGGCTATATTCAAGATTTTGTTTATCGGAGAAATAAAGAAGTACACGCTATACTAGTTAAGTTCGAAGGTGTTCCAACGCTTCGTTCCGGACTGTTTCCAATTTTTTCAACGTTGGAAAAAGATAAGGAGACGGGAACTAAAATCAAATCTTTTCCTATTTTACACGCAACAGCGCAAACAACGTATAAATTGCAAGGAAAAACATTTTCAAAGTTAGTTTATTGTATTGATCAGTCTGAGTTTATAACAAATTCTAATTATTTAGCAATGTCAAGGGTCTCTAAGCTCACATATATAATGTTAAAGGGTTTCGTGACGCGAAAGCAATTATGTAGTGTGCAAAAATTGGACGAATTTTATGACAGATTAAAGGAAGAGCTGAGAATACATCATCCAGGGCTACTTGCATTTATGAAACAATATTCAATTTCGCACATAGAAGATTTACTATCTTTTAATTCAAGATATCAACTCAAATGAAATAAATTTGTGTAATCTACTGTATTTTGTTTAGTACTAAAATGGACAGCATTATTGCTAGGCGATACTCCACTCCAGGAAACGTCGGAAGCTTTAGTGGTATACGAAGCTTCATGAAAGCAAATAAATTGACAAACTACAAAGCTGTGAAGGCAATACTTTCACGTATTAAAGGGTATAGCTTACACCACAAATCAAAATTGAAATATAAGACCAGAAAGGTTATTACCACTTTCAGTGGCTCTGTCTTTACTGGTGATCTGGCCTTCTTTAACAAATACAAAAATAAAAACCAAGGAAACGTGGGGTTTCTTTTGCTTATTGACGTATTCAGTAGACGTGCTTGTGCTGCGTTGATCAAATCAAAAACTGCTGGTGCAATTTTAATTGCTCTAAAATCTTGCATTAAAGAGTTTGGAAAGTTCCCGAATTGGATTTGGTTTGACAAAGAAACAGGGCTTCTTTCACGAGAAGTTCAGTCGTATTTACACAAAAATAACGTGCGTACTTACCATACTTTTGGTCCGAATAAAGCAATGATTAGTGAAAGATTAATTCAAACTATAAAATGGAAAATTCAACGATATCTCACTGAAAAGAATACCACTGTGTGGTTCAACGTACTTCCACAGTTCATTAACAACTACAATAATCAGATTCATTCCAGTCTTAAGTTGACACCGAACCAAGCATATCGGAAAAAGTTTGAGCAAACTGCTTTTTCAAACCAATTTGCTAGTTACATTCGGTCCATTCTTATTGAAAAACCTGAGAAAGACGTACTGAAAGTAGGTGACCTAGTCCGGATTCAAAGTAAAAGATTAGTATTCCAGAAAGGATACGAAGCAGAGTTTTCTCCAGTCTGTCGGATTTCCAGTGTCCAACTAACGTTCCCAATAACGTACAAATTAGAGAGCCTGAACAACATTCCAATTGAGGGAAGTTATTACAGAGCAACGTTGTTTAAAGTTGAACCTGAAAGATTGTAATTTTATTCGATGGATGACCACATGACTTTAATACTAAGTAGTTCACAGTCAGTTTACTATTTTCCTGACAACACAAACACAAAATTTAGTTGCAAACTACCGCGGACATTTCATTTAACCCCTGGTCACCAGGTTGCATTAGCTTCCCTTACATTAAAAACTGAAAAAATTAAATCAGCCTCTCTGACTACAGACATTGTACTCCCTGAGGGAATGAATACAATTCCAAAGGATGCAATTCGGACAAAAATTACGTATGAGGACCCATTTAAAAACGAAAAAAATCTAAAAGTTCAGATGTTAGTTCGGGATTCAAAAAGAACAGTTTTCCTTAGCAAACGACACAAAAGTTTTTTTGACTTTTATAGTGACGCGCAGAAACAGTGCACAGATGCAAAACTACCGTTCACACTTTCTGCAACGATCGTACCAAACAGCAGATCTGTTCCTATTGTTGAGTTCAAAATGAACCGAATGCCATACACCCATGTAACTGTAAGTGAAACATTTTCTAAAATATTTGGCGTCCCTCAATCTTTTAATTGCATGCAAGATCTCAAAGGAGAAACGGATGAAAATGAATTTAACAAATTACAGCTTTTAGACAAATTAGAAATTATCGTAACAAATTATAAATTTCAATATAGAGATATACCTTATCCAAAAGCTGCGACTTCTAATGACAATGCCATGGAACCAAACAACGTATTAAAATGCTTAGAAAATGCTTGCACATTTACTGCTGGGGGTATTGAATACAGTCTTAAATTTGACGTTTCATCAAAAGAAGGAAAGCTAAAAGCTACGATAGTTCCTGACGACTATGTAATACGCTTTCCTGATAGTATTAATAATTATCTAAATAAGCCAGCCGGTACGCAGCTTAGAAGTGGTATGAAACAGTGGAACCTTCCTTCTTCTTTAATACATTTTGCAAGCTATGTGCATGAAGTTGAAAAGGAAATAGCTGAATTTTACAAAAACACGCCAATTAATAAAGCCTTTCTTCACTGCGACATTGTAAAACCCCAGGTAGTTAATTTAACAGAGTTACCCGTTTTGCGAATGTTCAGTGTTCCACAGACCTTGAACCAAGAGACAGCACTTGAGTTCTCTCCTTTGTTGTACCTTAACCTTGTGGAAACTACTTTTGACGTCATATCATTTAGATTGTTAGACGAATTCTACAGAGATATAAAAATTGATCCACATTATCCAGTGACCGTTGTTCTGCATATTCGAAATTACCAATGAAACAGGAACAGAAGTTAAGGGTCACTTGCAGTGACTACTGCTTCTTGGAACCTTACGGTGACTCAAAAGAATACGACTATCTATTAGATTCTGACTATGAGTATAAAGATGCGAAATCGCCGCCGACTTCGCCCAGTTCAGAGAAAGTCGTCGAACGGGATCATCCACAGGCGAGTGTAAACTATCCAGCAAAAAAAGGCATTGTAGGTAGTGGGTGTTCTAAATGCGGCAGATTAGAAACAAATAATAATGGCAAACAAAAAACAAAAGTCTCGAAAATTAAAAAAAATCAAAGAAGGGGAGAAATATAAAAAAGGTAATCTACCTCAGCGACCTTCAGTCTTTAGTGGGAGGGTCTGCAAGAAGGACGTTGCGAAGAAAAAAACCCCGGATAAATATAGTGGGTCGAGGAAGACAGCAAACGTTACAGGGGTCAGGAAAAGTAAAAAAGTCGACATCAAAAAAAGTCCGACCAGTATTCGGAAAAGGCCGTCAGAATCAAAAAGGAAGACGAAAACGTTAAAAAATGGAAACAGACGGTCTTCTTTCCAAAAGAAAAAGGCTAGCGGCGTCGGTCGGAGTAAGTCCAAATAATTTGGCACTATTTCAACCTTCAAACCCAGAAGTAAGTGTTGTTAACAAAATTGTTTGCGAATATTATCCTCAGAATACCATAACTGATCATCTATCCCCGATTGATGTCCAAGTAACTGAAAGTAGTAGTCTTTACACTGATCTACTGGCATCATTCTTTTCATACAAAATAAAAGTAAAATGTTCAGATGAAACACCTACAACAACAAACAATGCAGCTTTTGTAAATATGCTGTTTCCAAATCTGATTGAGTCATCACAGCTCTATTTAAACAATGTACTGGTCGCGAGGGACGATACTTTACAGCGGTACGACTTTTTCATCCGAAAATTACTCGAACCAACAAGCACCACACAGGACAATTTGAACGAGTTGGAATGCATCATTTTCGACGATGATTGCTCCATGTCCGTTGCAAAAAATAATGGATTTGCAAAGCGGCAAAAACTGATTATAAAAGAGGAAGGCTGCGAATTTATTGGCCGAATCAGCTTAAATTTACTTAGCCAGAAGCGCTGGCTGCTTCCTGGATGCTCTCTAAGGTTCAGTTTGCGCTTAGCAAAGCCAGAAAGTATAATTGTGTCAACTGATACTACATCAAAGTTTACGTATACAATTTCTGAGTTTAAGTACAACTGTGTAAGGTACGATGTTTCCCCAAGAATTGTGCAAGACCACACAGCAGCACTGCACAAAGCTCCGGCATTGTATCCTTATCTGCGAACGGAAATTAAAGTCATTCAATTGCCAATAAACAGCACGGCATTATTTAATCAAAACATCCATCAGGGTCTACTTCCGCACACTACATTCTGTGCACTGTTACAACCATCACAGATGACTAAAGAAATTGGGAAAAATTGTTATTCTTTTGAAAGGAATGATTTAGAGTATATACAGATTAACGAGGACAGTGAAATTCAAGTGAAAAGAAGCTATAATTTTAGCTCCGGCTCAACCGTTTTTGCATACCAGACGTTTTCTGAGCTTCTACACAAATACAGGGCGAGAGCTGTAACAAAAGAGTGCTTTGACAAGTGCTTCTTTTTGTTACCGTTTGAAATTGGTAACGTTTTACTACCAAACCAATCCCACGGTCAAAGAAAAGGCCAAATCTCAATAGATTTAAAGTTTACCAAGCCATTGTCGTCGGCAATTAATTTATTAGTCATTTCTCTCTTTGACTCGGAGATTAGCGTAGACTCCTATAGAAGCTGCTCAATAGAAAACGTAATGGATTCTTAAGAATGGACGAAAACGAGCTAAGAAGAATACTTGACAAAATTACATCGTGTTCAAAAGTAAAAAGTTATGTTCTTTCTGCCGACGAAACTTCGTTAATTGATTTTAATCAGCTCCCGGCAGCTGCAATTGTTAATACGAGCAGGAGGGGAAAGCCCGGCATTAAACATTGGTTACTTTGGTACATAACAAAGGACACAATTGGACAAATTACAGTTTCGATGTTTGATTCTTATGGATGGAACATTTCTTCCTACAACGATCTTGAAATCAGCGTATTAAGAAAGCACAATGCGACACTAATTTCTTATGATAGGAAGCTACAATCTGACAATACCAGCGTGTGTGGCCTCTATACAATTTTCTTCGCATATAATTTAATTCATCTCAAACTGGCTCCAATGAAAATTTATGAATACTTTACCAAAAGAAAAATGAAAAACGACAAATTAGTGGTCCAATTTACTAACAAAATTGAAAAATTTCGTTGCATGTATACTGGTTTGTGTTGTGTGACAAAACGGTCAAACGAGATCTGGCTCTCAACCAGACCGTGACAGTTTTGATTTTTGAGCGAAACCATTATTTGACGTTCTTCAGAAAAATCTTCAGAGCATTTAACACTGTTAAACAGTAAATAGAACCTGAACCTCTAACCAAAGTCGAACTGAAAAATTTTAAATAAAAAGTTTACTTTTTTGTTTCGACGTTCTACAAAGGTACATAATTTTTGTCTTATTGAACATTCAATCTTTAAAAGGATTAATAAATTAAGTTATTGGAAATGATTTGCCGTCAATATTTAGTATTTTTTATATTGATGGGAATTGTTTTACAAACGCAGAATGGAGTGGAACGTAGAGTCGTTGACGAAAGACTTTCTCCAGAAACTTTCCATAGATCTGACATGCAACTGTGGCAGACCGATTTCCGGTCAAACAAAAACATGTGCCTACGATCATGTTTTCCACGCAAGTTGCCTTGAAAAAATTAACATGAAAATGAGGAATGTGAATATTCTGAACGGCGAACCACTTGTCTGCATTTACTGTCAAAGTACCAACTTTAGATCAAAAAACGACTGGGCAGATCATCTTTCATCTATCATTTTATTCCGCTGCCTTTTTGAAGGCTGCACTACAGCAATTGGAAACAACGGCTTTGACCAACACATTCGGGTGTGTGAATATCAGACAGCATATTGTTTACAACCGGGATGCGACTGGAAAGGGAAACGCCGTGACTTTGAGTCACACATGCAGGTCCATGGAACCAGACGATTTTACGGTTCAAATCAGTTGCAAATACCCATCCAGAAACGACACTATGCAGAGTACACTACCATTGTGGAATTCGCAGATGAGCAAGGAACACCAGTGAGCTTTGTCGTAAGTTTAATTAGATCTAAGAGAACGAGAATGATGATTAGAAATGGAACTGATCTTTACATGGTTGTCGTTCAAAAAGCAGCAAAGGTTAAACGGGATGCTCGTGTTATCGTTTATGACATACATTTTCATGCAGGAGCAACATTTTCCATCTGCGAAAGCTTCATCCCGTTAGAACATGACCGTGCGTTCACACTACCAGAGCTCATTGATAACTCTGTCCACGTTATTGTAGACAGGACTCAGGAATTTAATTGTTTCATGCTTCTCGTTAATTTTCAAGAAGCTGGCATAGATGAGGAAACTATTGTTTCGCGTCGACTGGTTCCCGAAGGAGCTCCAAATCTTAGAGCTGTAGCTGTAGGAAACGAACCAGCAATACTCCGTGACATTCAAAACGTGCGTGAGGATTTGCAATGGGGAGACCAAGAAGACGAGGATGACGATGTACAGATAATCGACGTTCAAGGAAATGTTATCCCTGGACAAAATTAAAGTTTATAAGTAGGCTGAGGATATTTCAGTTCTTCTGAAATTTGGTTGAAGGATGAATGTAAAAGGATATATATCTTTTTGCAATAATTTTTTCCAACTTCATTTTATAATAATTCAACTTTCATTTATTTACAAGTATTTTATTAATCTCAATTGATTTATATTAAATCAAGTTAGATCATAACATTTTAAATGTCTTAGAATTAACGACATGTTGAATTAATTGTAGTTCCTATTTTTCAATTTCATTGTTTTCCCAATTAAGTTTATTTATTAGACGTTGTTTGTCATAGTTCAATGAAGAGTAATGTAAGAAGAGACTGCGATTCACGTTTTTTTGAATAGATGATAGATAACGAGACTTTTGAGTAGATTATTGAACTATTTTGGTTAATATCTTTGTAATTTGAACGCGACTTTGTATGTTTTTTTAACTAATATAATTCCTTATAAAAAACTAAATAAGAAATCGTAATCAATTAATTAATCCATTTGCAACTAGTAGAAATAGGACCAAAAATGCAAACAAAACGGACCTTTTTGTAATTGGTCATTATTGCTGAACTATGTTGTAATTATTCACGTTTTTTTGAATAGATGATGTTTTTAGATATTCTTTTCATAATTTGAACACCAACATTGTTGTTTTTTAATTGCATATTGTTCTTCATGAACAAAGGAATAACATACTATAAAAGTTGGTACAATCCATTAACATTTTGTGGAAGTAGGAACGAGTTTATTGGAAACGGAACTTTTGAGTGGATTATTAAACTATTTTGGTTATTATCTTTGTAATTTGAACGCGACGATGTATGTTTTTTTAACTAATACAATTCCTTATAAAAAATTACATAAGAAAACGTAATCAATTAATTAATCCATTTGCAACTAGCAGAAATAGGACAAAAAATGCAAACAAAAAAGACCTTTTTGTAATTGGTCATTATTGCTGAACTTTCAAATGGCACTACAATTAAGAGAAATTCAAAATAATTAACTCAATTGCAATCTATTAATTAATCACGGCTAATTACCACTAATTTGAAATCTTGGTAATTATGATGAGCTTATATAAAGAAACAATAAAGGCTAAAAGCTTTAGTTTTAAAACTCACGTTCAGCAGTTAACACCTCCCAAATTTATTAGAATTCCGGTTTATCTCATCACGCTACTATTGCAACTTACAAGGTACGTAAAATTCATTTATTCAAAATGCCCCAATGATCTGTTAGCAACAGTTTGACAAAAATCTTTAGTAAACTTGTGGTTCTGGATTGTAATGGGCATTAGGAATCCTTTCCACTTTTTTAAACGCCTAAGAAGATTACGCAGGGTACAAGCACGCCAAATCACACGAAAATACAATTTGTTTGAATCAATCTCGTAGTTTGTGGAAACACTGTTATTCCTAAGCGTCATCATGTTGTAGAACTTTAGTTTTTTTCCTGTCAATGAAATACAAAATTTTTGTTGACCCTGCATAAAGTGATGAAGGATTAACGGGGCTGCCGAAATGTTGTAAAACTGAAGTTTGTTATAGGAGTTGACAAGTCGGCATGCTTTCTTCCATGCAACGATTGTAAGGTTCTCGTACCTCGTCTCCGCAGTCGAAAATCCAGCTTTTTTCTAAAATAGTATAATAACAACCGTCAGTGCCCATCGCATGATAATGTACAATTAGGTTTACATTTAATCGCTCACAGTGGGGACAGATGATCTTGAACTGGTTGGCGTCAAAGTTGATTTGCTGAAAGATACTTCGGTTCTTGGTAGCAAAGTTGTGCTTGAGGTTGGTTGTTGCCCATGAAATACATTCTTTATTGCCATTTCGCCAGAAGGTGTAGGATTTTGTACGTGAGTCTCAACTTCCCCCTTGAAAGTGAATGACAGGCTGTACTCAAATATCACTACGAAATAGAATTCAAAAATCTCACCTTTGAACCAGCATCACTTGGTTCTGATATCCTGTCTTGAATTTTGTTAATTTCATCCGCGGTGTTTATTAAGATAGAGTCATGTGGTTTGCGATCGGTCGTTGCAGTAGTTGACTTGGATGGTTTGCTGCTTTTTACATTCTGTAACCATTGTCAGATTTAAAGTATTATTACCCCTTCGTCACAATAAGAAGATAATATGTAAGTAGAAAATTAATGCTACACAAATGTCTACACAAATGACGTTTTTCAGATTTTTTCTAATTGGACACAATTTTGAAACAAGGTTTAAAAAGCAAGGTGTCATTTAAGTTCCAAATTCCTTATATATTCTGATAAACCACTCTCTATAAAACAGTCTGCAAACAAAATCTATCCCAGACGCATGAAAGCTATCATATAGATAACCTCCAAAACAACGCATGGTTAAGCTGTTGATTTTCACATTTTTTCAAATTGGACACATTTTTCAAACGCCGTTTCGCAAACAAGGTGTCATTTAAATTCCAAGTTTCTTTAGGATTCTGATAGAGCACTCTTCATAGAACAGTCTGCATAAAAATCTTTCCCAGACGCATGAAGGCTACCATAGAAAAGAACCCCAAAAACAAACATTCATATTGATGATTTTCCCATTTTTTAAAAATTGGGCACATTTTTCAAACGACGTTTTACGAACAAGGTGTCTTTTAAATTCCAAGTTTCTTTAGGATTCTGATAGAGCACTCTTAATAGAACAGTCTGCAAAAAAATCTTTCCCAGACGCATGAGGGCTACCATAGAAAAGAATCCCAAAAAGAAACATTCATATTGATGATTTTCACATTTTTTAAAAATTGGACACATTTTTCAAACGACGTTTTACGAACAAGGTGTCATTTAAATTCCAAGTTTCTTTTATATTCGGATAGAGCATTTCCTAGAGAACATTCAGTCAACAAAATCTTTCTCAGACACATTAACACTACCGCAGAAAAAAACTCAAAATAAAGCATCCTTACATTGTTACTTTTCAAATTTTCAAAATTGTACACATTTTTGAAACCAGCTTTACCGAGCAAGGGGTCATTTAAATTTCAATTATTTTCACTAATCTGATAGAGCACTTTCTAGAGAACGGTCCATAAACATAATCTTTCAAAGACGCATACAGAATTGTTCTGAATTAATTTGAAATAGATTAATGCAACTCAAGATTTTACCTTCTGTGAGTCGAAACACTGAAGATGTTCAAATTCCAATTCCTCAGCCGTTGACATGTCCAGACATAGATTTTCATGAAAAAAATTCATCACGTACACGCATCCGACTCTTGACATACACTCTGTACAAGAAATTGCAAATTCACAATCCCCATTAATTGGGGTGATGCAAAAAACCAACAGTAGGAATAAAATCATGGTTGTGGAAAAGTCAATCCGTAGTCTTTGTCTTGAAGACACTATGGAACTAATAGTTTGAAATTCTTATCTCGTTCTTTCCCGATCACATAGCTTTTTGCTTGACTAAAGATCCTGACTGATCTATTGCTGACCAATGTTCGCAAACATCATGACGTACCAAAATGTTGACGAGAGCAAATTTTTCACACGTTGTTTATGTTAAGATCATCTTTGTGCGTACTCGGCTTTCATGTTGTTCATCATTCTAACGTCTTATCTCAGTGAAAGAATAAAAGATCGACACGGATATAGATTCAATGGAGTAGTGATTTACTGGTAGGCAAATGCGTCATACACAGAAAATACAAATACAAAACAAAAGTCCATAGTTCATCTCATAGATGTTAAAGTTTCCAGAAACAATCTTGACAAAATAATATAATTCATTCAACGCTTAAACACAAACAATAAATACATTTTGAAGTTTTAAATTAATAACAAATTCATTTTACACATTCCACTATTTCTGAAAACAAAAACATCTTAAATTTATCTTAGAGAACACAATACCTAACCAGTAAAATATAAAATATAAATTCATTAAATGACGAACAACAAAGGTAACTCAGTATAGCGAGACCACAATTCATTAATAAAAGAAAACGTTCAATAATTGCAAGCCTAATTGTTGCAAAAACTATTGAAGGATATTTTTTTCGTTTTTTACATTTTTTTAATTTGCCCAGTTAGACAGGAGAGTCGTCGAGTCTGTAGTACTCTTTTAGACGGGCAGCAAGAACTTTTGCGCTTCCAATGCTGGAAATACCAAGCCGGGCACATCGATCCCGAAGTGCAATGATCTTCATTGAGTCAAACGACTCACGAACTTCACGGCTTCGTAGTACACGAACAACTACAGGTAAATCAAATGGAAAATAATTTCACAAAAAACAGTAGACTCCATTTTCATGGATGTGTCAAAAAATATGATAAAAGTCCAATAAAAAGTTATTTTTATCACCTTCAAACCCTGGGCTACGATTTTCTGACGGACCTGGACGATTTTCTGTTTCATTTCCCCGTACGTCATCATGCAATTGCACCTCAACGAATTCATCCGCAGCTACATTCTCTTCCGCAACATCTTGAATGACCTGACCCTCATTCCCATCATTTTCCGGTCCATAAAAGGCGTGCTCATCTTCCACATCAGGATTAATACGAAGCCTGAGGTCAACAAAGGGAATTTGGTCGACTATCTCAGCAAGTTCATGTTCTTCTGGAATCCCTGCAAGCCCAGGAATGAATCTCCGAATCGGATTCAAAATTCGGGGTGGAGCAATTGGGGGAGCATCTTGGAGAATAACAGCACGCTGTGGTTGTTCGTCTGGAACTTGCGGAAGAACGCCAAGAAATCTCCAAAACGGATTGGAATGCCGAGGAGGTCGAACTGGATGCGGATCTTGGCCAAGGACTTCACGGGGCTCCTCTTCTACCGGATCGTGGTGTAGACCGCCGGCAAATCTTCCAAATGGATTGATTCGTCGAGGTGGATGAGCTGGAGGAGGATCAGCACTAGCGACTGCATCTGCACCGTGTTCTGCGACCCACATGTCGTGAGGAACGCGAAGGAATCTCCAAAACGGGTTTCGGTTACGTGGTGGACGCACTGGAGGATCGTCTCTTTGTTGGGCTGGTGGTTCCGGGGCAACTTCGTTGGCTTGCTGCTGGAGTTCGTGATCTTGACGTGCCAGATTCCCATTCACCAGTCCAAGTCTTTGGCGAAGCACATTGAGCAAATTCCGTTGCTCTGCATCCAACAGCTGTACAACTGTATCATGGATGAGTGGATGTAGTACGCGGCGAAGGCACGGACAACGACGAGACACAACGCCAAACAAAATGATGATGAGAGCCAAAAGTAGAATGAATGCCAAACTCCCTGAAACGTGAAATGAACAAAGATGCGTAGATTAAAATGATGATGATTGATGACCAATCGTTGATGATTCACAATAGTGTCATGTCGTTGTCTTTTATAGGTGATCAACCGATTTTCATAGTGAAACTTACCCAGGACAACACCAATTATTCCGGTTGAATCAAATTCAACAAGCACGTCATCACAGTCTTCATGGGATTCCTTGATCTCCTTCACTCCAGGAATTTGCACATGCTCTGTCTTTTTTGAACAGTACGTGTGCCCATCATCCAACAACAAGAAATAGCACGGTCGGTTCAGGCAAACTTTGCAATCGAATGACGGTTGGCATATCGGTGGAGCGTCCACAGCAGCCACCACGACAAAAAGTACAATTTTCCACAGCATAATCTACAATTGAACAATAAACTGCTCAATTAAAGTTGGAAATCTACAGTATTCTAATATTGCAGCACAAAGCGTTTAAAAGATCCCCATACATTTACATTACGTTGTACAAACGACAAACAATTAAAGTTACAAAACACTTTTTTAACTGCGACGTAGTTTATTGGATTACATTACAAAACAAAAACGTTAAATGATGAAAACTTTGGAAATCACAGTGAATTGAATGCTAAATTACTTCACAATTGGGTTCTTTGTGTTTGAAAAAGTCAAAAACCCATAAATCAAAACGTTTTTGAAGAGATCTCAAATATACACTGAAAAATCTATAGAATCACAGCGGTAGATCATAATTGTATAGAATTTTGTTGAATGAAGAAGATAAAACTTACCAGTGTGTAGAAATCCAAGAAAGGGGTGACCCAAGAGTGAGGTATGGGGTGAAAGAGCAAGGACAAACAACAACAACAGAGCGCAGACAAGAAAGAACCTCTCGGGTCGGAGACCGGCACATGACTGTTTTGGGAATGCAAGGTAGCGATCCCACGTGCGTTTGCCCGTTAACATAGGTAGGTATGCGACGTTTGACATACCACTTTTGCCATGCAGTGCTATCACGTGTTTGTCTCATGGTATTGGCTTTGTAATGCAAGCAGTCTGCATGCTTTCTCTCTCCAATTCCAAGACAAATTACGCATCAATTTCATTTTTTGTTTCGTAATTCAATGTTGATATTCCATTACTTTCAAACGTTGACATTATTTTTAATTCAGTTTAATTTTTTGAATGGCGAATATTCGTTGCATTGAAACAAAACTGGAATTCATCTTAGATTTAACTCAATTAATAATTCTTTTGTTTATGAGTTTACTTCTGAATTGCTTTCTTGAAAACTAATATAAACACAAATATCCATCCAACATTTCAGCAGTCATTCACATGGTCATGTCATGCGAGGAGCTTCACAGGAACTCCGTCTGTTGTGTCAGACGAAACCCGTATTACTATAACGGAATATTTGTTGATCAGGGTTGGGACAATAAAAAGTGGGCTGACAGTATACTAATATATAATTACAAAGAGTTCGCACAAAGAATACAGTTAATCATTTCCAGATGGGGAAAACATGGAACAGAGTATAGAACTGAATATGGTATGAAAAACAAACAAGGCTACATTACTTTTTACGTTGACAATAACAAAGTTAAAATTACAATACAAGGAACTCATATTTGCTTCGATTTTCCGGGATTAAAGAGGCTCTACCATTCACTCTATTTTGGGAAAGAGGGTGAAGTGACTGAGCCATTTCAATCATCAGGAACTGACAGTGAAACAACACAAACATTTTCTTCACGCCTGTTTGAAACCGTTTATGAAGATCACTTAACTACACTATTTCGTTTGTAATCAAACTTTGTGACAAAGTTGAAAAAGCTGCATCTGTCACAGGCTCTTCCAAAGTGTCACCAGAATGTTCTCTATAAACAAGCAATTTAACTCCATGAGTTGTGTGTATCCTACAGCACGTGATCCAAGAGCAATTTCAATTTACCAAGGATGGAATACTCGGCTCTGGACAGAAGATTTTATCATCTATAATGTTAAAGGATTGCTCTGTCAACTTAAATCTATACTTTGTGGTTGGAAAAAGAAGGAAGCACAAACAGAATGGAGAATATCAAATGGAAAAAAATACATATATTTTCAATTGATAGACGATCTTCTTAAAATCACCGACGGAGGAAAAGCCAATCTATGGTTTGATTATTTAGGGGCAACGAGGTTATACGATGCTCTTCTTTTATCAAGAAGTAGACCACAATTCTCGTTTCAATCATCTGGAAGTTATCCTGAGAACGTGAAAACATTTGGAACAATAGCCTCCCATTATATTTTTTAAACTTAAAATCGTACAAGAGAAGGTGCGACTAAACAACTTGTGCCAGTACAGATTTAATGGGCTCAAAGGACTCAATATGTCTTCAATAGTTGACACTGGAAGTTCCATGTGTTGTATTTCTCCATATATTAATCTTCAAAACGCAATCACAATTGAACAAGGTTGGAGTGGTCGAAAATTTGTTGAAAATGTTAACATATACAATTACAGAGAATTTGCAAGTCGTTTACTTGCTATACTCGATTACTGGAAAGAGGGTGGAAAGAATACAAAGTGGATACTAAGAAACCGACAAAGGTTTATTGTTTTCCATTTAAAAGATAATCTGCTTGAAATAGCATCGGGTAATGGTGCACCCAAGCTTTATTTTGACTATTGGGGAACCCAGCGATTTTACGACGCACTTCATGTGAGAAGAAATAAACAACTTGGTTGTACGTTTCAATCACGTGGGAGGGGAATCGAAATTGAAAAAACGTTTGAAACTTTATAATTCTACAGAATTTTTAAATGATTGGAATATAATCAATTAAAGCATGAGCAATGTTAATGAACTTTAATTACATTAATTTATTCTTGTGTATATAAGTACTTCGACAGTTAACTTTTATCTCAGTTACTAATCAATCCTCCTTGGACATGGATCTTCAGCCAGAATCGTCGACAGCTTCTCCTAGTGTTAGTGGGAAGACAAACGCTGCGTCTGATCATGAGTCAGACTCGTGCAATTGCGATCATAGTGAGGAACACTCTACATGTGAAAGTAGTACGGATTCTACTATATCAGAAGAATCAGAAGAAGATTATTCATCCGACGAGAAAGATAGTTAAATCTTTGTTAAAGGATGACGTATAATTGTGTTCACTTTTATTGTTCACGTTTAAAGTTAATGAGTTAATCAAATCATTGATTGTTTGTTATTATTATTCATTTTTTTGGAGATGTATACTTTTAACAATGTGTCACATTTGTTGTCTTTTGTAATTAGTCACTTTTAAGTTAAAATAATTAAATGTCAGGCATGCAATTGTAACTTTGTTTGACTGTGTACGACTAACTTCTCTGCTCGCAGCACTTACTTGGTACGCGAAAATCGCTCGGAGGGGCCAAAATGTCTTACGCGGATAGGTTCAAATTCGCACTGTCTGAATTCGCACTGTCGGAATTCGCATATAGTAACGCCAGACTGTCGGACATCACATTGTCGGAGGCCATGCTATATTCTATTATTGTCCGTCCTTTTCCCGTTCGTTCCCAAAGCTGGATGAGAAATATAGCTTTCCTTTGAATAATGCTCCTTTTGAGGTTTTCTCCTAGAAGATCCTCTATGGACATGACCATGATATGATCCGGTTGTAAATCTCACTGGGTGTGCAATCAAATTACTTGAGAACTTTGTGGATCTCCTCCTACCGTGATCCTGAGTCCGTTTATTGAATGACCTATCGCCTTCATTGACATTGATTTAAGTTCAAAAGCATATCTCGTTTTACTCAAAATTCAAATACGAATTTTACATGAAGACAGGAACTGGCTGTGCCACGAAGCCAGAAATTTTATTTCATAAATGTATTTAATTAGTATTTATTAAATGATAAGTTAGTTAACTTTCGTTCATTGCGTCTGTGAGCATCGTTTTTTGTGTTATTACATTTTACATGATTGAGAAAGTCAAAAATCATATTAAATCAAACACAGTTGAACTCTCCTAAAATCCTAAGTCATACTCCTATCCTAATACCTAATCTAATTTATCTAATACCGTAATCCCAAATGTTAGTTAAGAATATTTTCCATTCGATAAACAAGAAAATTGCGTAATCTATCGTAGAAGATCCCTCACCGAGTTGATGAATCACGTCATGAAGCCGAAAGAGTAAACCTTATCCGTTCCATGGCGAATGTTATGATTGGCCATGGAAGCCTTGATTTACGAGTTGCTTTGTTGTCCCAATTTTCCCTTTATTGTGAACCCGTTTTCCCACGACGGCTATTGACGACGGTCCAGTCCCGTCCCCATGTGTATTTCGTCATTTTTTCGTCTTGCCATCAACAACTATGAAATGTTGTAATTTAACATAACCTTAACTTTTTAGGCACATCGTTAACAATTTTTCAAAAATGGATACCAAATACAAATTCCAACTTCCTAACCTTTAATGTTTTATGTACTCTACCTTCTACCACAACACCAAAACCACTGAAAGCTTAATTTTTATAACCATTATAAAATTATGACTTATGACCAACCAACCAAACCATTGAAGTAAAGTAAAATTGTAAAACGGTTAAATCTGAAACCATCCCACCACTTTATTTTCATCTGATTCTGAAATCATAAACTTGGTACCGAATTTAAAGAAAATGTGCTTATATTTGAAAGGCATTGATTTCCAACGCTAAACTCACCAGGCACCTTGTTTCGATTTCCACTACGAACTATATACTACGACTACATGACTGCAGAATTCTATGAGATCTCAAAAGTTATTTGATGTCGTTTGGTGTGTCTAATGTGTAATGTAAAACAAGGGGCTGTGTTCGACAGCTCTTATCCGATGAATGATGGGAACGTTCGAATCAGATGGGATGCGTGATTGGGTGGATGGGATGACCCTTCACAAAAAATATGTAGGGACGACCGACCGGGATGAGCTGACGAAAAAATGACGAAATACACATGGGGACGGGACTGGACCGTCGTCAATAGCCGTCGTGGGAAAACGGGTTC
>JABASF010001158.1:0-25694 GCA_019776145.1 Harlomillsia oculata | reverse complement strand
TTCCATTGCTCTCTAATTGGATACTTCCTTGGATTATTAACTGCTACTGTTTCTTCCGAAGTATTTAAAGCCGCACAACCTGCACTGTTATATCTTGTACCATTCACACTTCTTCCGCTCCTCACAATGGCCTACATCAAGGTAATGATAGGAGTAGAGAACACTTTACAATTTTTTTTGATGAAGAGTAATTGAAAAAAATAATTTGCAAAATTTACTTTTGTTTTAGGGCGATTTACGAACAATGTGGAGCGAACCATTTATTAACGCAGTACCGTCAAAACATCAAGACGTCTGATTAGTGATTGGATGTTAGCGCAGTGTGTGTACGTCATCTCATCATCACCCGTGAACATTAGTGATACCATTTTTGTTTTATTTTGCTGTGAGTGACAGAAATGACTGTTTACTTTGTTTAGAAGCTAAAGTTGTTGGTTGTTAAGTGGCTTCGACTGAAAGTGACCAAAGGTACTCCCTTTGCGTGTAATTTGTGTATGATTGTAAATGAGAACGAAGAATAGTGGTTCATCGTGGTGACCGTTCCTTCAAGTTATCATTTCCTGAGAAAACGAATCAAGGATTATTTTATGTCGCAGAACAAGCCTGCAAGAATACTTATGTCACCAAATATACTTAATAGCGCAAGAAGACAAGGAAACGATCCTTGTCAAAGAGTTACCATACGTACAATCCCATTCCTCCCTTCTCCTTTTGTAAACGGAAAAGAGGTGGGAGTCACTACCACATTTACACAGGAGTTGGGCGATGAATCTCAAATATGAAGGATTAAAGAAAGTAGCAGTGACTTAGTCTCTGGTCTCATCACCATTAAACGAAAGCTCCTTTGTGAATCGTCCCTTCTCGTACAGCCGTCCCCGTTCTTCTGTCCTAAGTTTTCCATGTAATTATATAGGATATTCTGTTATTTGTCTTTTACTATGGACAAATGTATTCTTCGTCCATGTTAATGAATCGCCCCTGCGGTCTTGGTTCAATCTCAGTCCTCCGCCACCACGCTCCAAAGATCTACATATAAGCAATAGCTCTCCTGTTCGTGTTCGTGTCGCACACACAATAAAGTCACGTCCGCAAGCACAAGTTCCTTGGATTCAATCCTTATCATAAGGAACCGAGTGAAAATTCAGATGAGGGACAACAAGGAAGGACGACGCGTCATTCAATGGTAAAAGACTAAACGAAAAATGAGGAGCTATAGAAGAAACCGTGATTTCGTGCTCTGCTTCGAGGAGAAAGCCAAAGGCAGCTGACATCATTCCACACACCGTCATCTCCTGAGTAGGACGTGTTGTCTCCGTGTGTGCAACGTGTGGCATCTCTTTTATACCTCATATTTTGTACTCTTTCTATATGTGATTTTAGACAGATAAGAACGCTGACGCTGTTGATGACTCATAATGTACGCGTTAGCTTGTTTTTTCAAATATGTAGTCATGCATTAATAATCATCAACGTACTGATGCTGATATCCTGATGAATAATAAAAGATTGTTGGAGGTCATTCCGTAGACTGTAAACTCTGGAGAAAAGTTGCAAAAGCCGAGAAATCCTTTAGCATTATCTTAAGATGTACTCATTTTTTCATTCTTTTTCCACTTCATTCGTCAGCAAAGGTTGTCAATGTCAGTTTGCCGCGAGCACTTTTGTACACAACTTGGGTTGTTTATTGTTCCTTCTCCCTTTGCACCCTTTTCTATTTCTGCTGACGTCTTCTGGGCTTTCTCTAATTCATGTGCTCTATATAACAAGTTTTTTCTTGAAGAATCATATATAAAATAATGTCCAAGCAAAGGATGACGTCGTTGAACTCATGAAATACTACGGTGCGGAAGTCCATTTGACAGAATGCATAATACTACCATCATAGTTTGGTAACTGTACTATGTACTATATACACTACACCATGAAGCATGACGTTTGGCTCCGGCATCCAGGGAAGGATGATCTGATGAAATTCGATGGGATGGGAATAAGTTGAGGTATTCTCAATGCGTCGTCGGCAGTTGAGGTAATAGTACAAAATAACAATGTGTATACATCCGTAATTCGTCCATTTCAACTCGTGTCCTTTCTGCGTTTTTCGATTGAAGTTCCAGGATCTGTGTAGCGTAACGACAACGACAGCCAAGGAATCTGCATTAGGACGTGGAGGAGTAGGACCACTGGCTTTTAGGTTTTAGTTTTAGGGTTCAGGTTGAGCAAGGTGAAAGCGAGTGAAAGTTTTGCCGAGCTACAGAGTTCGGGAACGGTGGTCGTCGTGAAGTTTACTCTACTTATATTATAGACGTTAGTCTCTATCTCTCTCTCTCTATCCGCCAGTAGTTTATATCCGCATCAACATCAATTCACTACTCGTGCAACTTTCAAGTCTTCTCTCTGTCTACGTCTTCTTTTTCTTTTCATACCAGCTTTTTCCTTCCTTTCTTTTTTACACTTTAAAGGTATAGTCAAAGTGAACAAATAAAAAGACATCTCAAGACATCTTTCCAAAAAAAAGAGTTGTTCTCCAGACTGTCTACGACTACATACTACTACCTAAAGCAAAAAGCAGGCATACCAACACACACATAAAGAGAAGAAGAGGACGCCTCGTTATATAAGTTTTTAGAGTTGATGCTTCTTGTTCTTGTTTTCCTCTCCGCGTGCATTTTCTTATATTGCGTTTTCTTTCTGGTAAAGAAAATAAAAAGGCAAAAGGATGAATGGTAAAAAGCGCAACGTTTACAATTTGCATTTGCATTCCATTGGTATTCTTCATGATTCATGATACAAAATGGCACATCTCACTGATATGCGTTACGTGAAATCATTAAACAAATTGTTGTAAAATGCATGCAAAACTTTATTTTATGAAATTGCTTATCACCATCACTCATTTTTACTCATCCATTGCTCTGTAGATCTATAGTTCGCAAACGTTCGTTGTTGGTAACTAAACTATAATCATACTCAATATATACTATTTTTTGCAATTTACTGGATTCGAAGACTGACGAAGATTTCCATGATGGATGCAACGTATGTAACGTACAGTTCAAATCAGTCTCGTATGGCATAATATGTCTAATGCCTTATTATATGTCATGTCCTGAAAGTCCTGGCGAAAGACCTGACGGGTGACACAGGAGCTGTACAAACGGGCAATGCTGAAGGGTTTTGATTGTGAATGGTTCCATATTGGACTTTATGAAATGACAAAAGTCTGCATTTAGATTGTGTTAAGTCTTGCGTCTTCTCCAACTGACCAAAAATGAAAGAATGCACTAGATCGAAAGAAAAGTGAAGACATAGGAAGACAGTAGAGCCTGAACAGCTCAGAATGAGGGAAAGACAAGTAATAATAGGAAAGCTGGGAAATGCAGGATTCAAGACGAAGATGCAAGAAGCAAAATCCAAAAAAAGTAAAAAAGAAAAAGCCGAAAACGAAGATGAAGACTCAGAGGACGAAAAAGAGAAGAACCAAGTCTCGAGTGTAGGGATGGAAGTTATCCGAATTGGCAATGCGAAAGTGAGCTAAAAGCTACAGGATCGGAGGGAAAAGGAGAGAAAAAAGGTATTTATTATGAAGGGGCAGGAGCAAGGAACATCGCATCACCAGCGAAATGTTAGGAGAGAAGACTGGAAGACTCCAACTGAAGAACACATGAACACAATTGAACATTGAAGATTTTGAACATGGAAAAGTGAAGTCGTGAAGTGAGATAGAGGAAAAAGAAGGAGCGTTTGCTAGTTGGTGTTGTGTGAGCTGTGAGCTGCGCCATCGCATGGCTTCGATTTGGGCGGAGACTAAAATTTTGAGGCACACAGAACACACAACTGCACAGTGCTTTTAAGTTTTTGCTATTCTCACCTCTCTTCTCGCTCCTCGTCGGCCGCTCCTTCCAAAACTAAACTGCCTTTTGCCATTCTCTCTGGTCTAAAAATTGAAGAGACACGAGATATATAGGAAAATAGGATTCTCGTCTCGATTCTTCAGACTTTCTGCCACTGCTACACAATCNTTCTGCCACTGCTACACAATCCAACTCTCACTCAGTCAGTCCACTTTGGTAGAGTGAGACGACAGGGCACACAACAAAAAAATCATCCGTGGAACACGAAACACCAACACAAAACCATACACAGGAAAACAGATCAAAACATCATCATCATCACTTTTTCAAGTCAAGTCAACAACTGAGAGTTGTTGAGAGTCAATCAAAAAGTGTGTGGACAACGAGCATTTTGTCACTCACATTATTTTGTACAAATTTTCAATCATTGAGTGCCGGGAGGAACATCAACGTTACGTGTCCGTCGTGTCATCATTGTCAACTTGTCAACATCATAAGACAAACATTTTATTTCCATTGTTCTTATTATTCAAACGTTTATTTAAAACTGGTGATCAAGCTTCAATATTTATGCATAATACTAATTGACTGTTTTGCAAAATAGAAAACAAACCAGAGTTGTTTTTATAATTGTAATTGCTCACTTGTTTTTCATGGAGGATCATTCCTCGAGTGTCATGTGGTACTGTCACTTTTGAGTTTTTGGTTTTGATCAGTGTTTCTCAGGTTGGTTGGGTTTCATCCAATTCAATCCATAACTATACATAATACAAAAAGTTTTTGAGTTTGTTTGGTTCTTGATTCGAGAGAGCTCATTTTTGCTCAAGTACACTTTTCACTTTTTGTGACTTTATAAACATTTGTTGTCGAGTGTTTTGTGTGTGGACAGAGTGGAATTTCATATGCAATTTGTAAGCATTTCTTGTTGTTGTCCCCATTTTCCTAAGGTTTGAGAACTATCCTCAAGATTTTGGATTTCTATTTTTCAGAGATAGAATGTAACATTTTTGCATTTGAGGGTTTTTGTTTTGTATGCAGTCGCGCTGCTAATTACTTTTTATAATTTCTGTGTGTTTCCAAGTTTGCAACGTTGTTGGTTGAGGTTAGGAGTTGTATACAAATATATATATACTCTTTTAACAAAAGTTGGGTTATTATGTAGTAGTTGGGCTCCTTGGGGAATTGAGAATACGTGCAGAATACACATGGACACATGATCCTTCGTCTTCATCTCGTCATGGTCAACGGTAAAAAAAGTGAGCGGCCACTGTAACTTTTAGAATGGAAAGGGGTGTGATTGTCATTGACGAAGAGGAGGATTCTTGTTCACAACACAATAGTCAGTCAACACAGTCAACAGCTACTGCTACCTCTGCAACTACGGCAATCTGATACATCTTGGAAGCATATTTGGAGTTGACTAGATTTGAATTTATTAGAAGCATTTTGAGAACTTGCAAAGTTTTATCTTGTTGAGAAGAATTTGTGCACATGCCCTGCTCTTTTTTCCAGCTCGACATCGACACACGGCGACGAGGACGACTCAGCTGACGGGTTGTTTATCGTTACCTTTTACTTGTAAAAACTGTCGATATGGTAATGTGCTGATTGTGCTGGGATTCTGAAATCTGAACTGTCCTAGTAATAATCAGTATTCACTAATACTAGTGCAATTTGGAAAGGAAATCGTACGAAGTGTCAATAATAATCACAGTCAGTGACGGGGACGAAGAAACACGGCGGGCGAGGCTTGGAATTGGTTGTGTAAATTACACAATTCCTCTTTTTGATAGTGAGATACGGATAACCTTGAGCATTTTAGAGCAGTTTGAACATGTTATCCAGTGTGTTGATTGTGGGGGCACATGTCGTGGGTGCTGGTCAACCCGTGACGTTTCATGTTGTCTGTATTACTTGTGGGATGAAGAAGGTCGTGCCGGAGTCGTCATCAACAACACAATGTGCCCGTTGTAACTGTGCTTGACACGACGACAATAATTGGACTTATAGGATCTTTATACCTATACTGCTCAGTGTTAATTGTGTCCCATCCTTAAAGTAATTAATAAACGAAAAGTCTGCAGTCAACCTCATCATCATGGCTGACCTGGAAGCTGTACTTGCCGACGTGAGTTATCTCATGGCAATGGAGAAGAGTAAGTGCACTCCGGCTGCACGAGCATCTAAGAAAATCATTCTTCCTGATCCCAGGTACTGACACTTTTCCGTATAACATTTTCTCATTTCCGTCGAGTTCAGTTAAGGTAATCAAATCTTGAGGGTTGTATTGACAGCTCTGATTTGATTCCTTGACTGACTTGACTCTGATTGGGACGTAGGACGTAGTGTATAGGACGTATAGTCGAACGTGTGCTCAAACGGATTTTCTTGGTTAGAAACAATTTAATTTCCATGCCTTAGTTGATTTCCGGCAATGTGGCAAGTCAATAGGAAAGTGGAAAGGAAATATGAATTTGGGCTTGTCTCGAACATTTTCCTTCGACTTTAAGTAGCAAGCTTAAAGCTCTTTAATGCTATAAACGAGACGTGATTTTATTTTATATCACGACATGCTCTCCTATGTTATGATTTTGTGTGGCTTTTATTCGTTTATTCTGTTTGCTTATGACTAGATATGGCTCCATGTAATTCAACCTGAAGTGTTCTTTTTGCTTTGATCATTGCCATTCCTGAGCTAATTTATTGCTTTCACATTGAGTAATTGAAAGCCCTTAGCAAACTTCGAGGACATATTGACTTGCTTTTATGCTTGTCGTTTTTGATGTTCTTGTGAAAACCATTTGAGTTGGAGTTTACCAGAAACGACGTCCGCTGCGTTGTTGTTAGGTATTAGGTTCGATATGATTATGATTGCCGATATGGCCTATGGCATGACTTGTTAGCGGATACCGAGAACTTGTTTTGCTGTGTACATTTTGCTAAGTTAAAAAGTCGACATTGTCGAGGCAAACAAAGAGAGCTTATTATTTGAAAAACACTATTGACAATGCATTTGATGTACAATATCTGATAAATCTTAATACATTCGAAACATCGAAAGAAATATTATTGTTTACTGTCCGGTAATGGTTAGTACTATAGTACTATAGTTGACACAGTTAGCGAAATTCGAAAATCTTCAATTCTTGCTATTAACGTGGGTTAAATAGTGGTTAGCTGATACAGATGATTGGAAGAAGTATGCCAACATAAGAAATGGGAATAAATGGCAAGTGACAAACACATAATCGCAATGGGTGCAATTTTCAGCCTTGTTTCTGGGGCTGAGAGAGATTTCCCATGGATGTCAACTACCGTTGCAGACATGGTCTACTATAAATGTGTTGCACCTCGTGATAGTAATGGGATTGTTAAGAGCTGTAGACTTAAGTTTGAGATTGGAAATGAAATAGTTCATGAGTTGAGACTGAAGTGAAAGATTGGTTAAAAGCAAGGCGCTGTGCTTCTTCTGTATGAATGAGTTGAAAGCCGTCATCAGAAGGACGGTTTAATAGCATCGGAGAAAGTACATTAAAAGTGGGTAAGCATGAGAGAAAGGCAGAGCGGAAAGCAGGTCGTTGGTTGGGCTTGGGCTGTGGCCATTTGCTATATCGACTTCACTGTGCACATTGGTTGGGAAGGACTTAAGAGTGACACATCCGGTCGGTGCTGTGTGAAAGCTCAACTAAATCAACGAAGTGGAAACTTTAGGATTAGCGAAGGCGAACAGGGGAGAAGAGCAGATAGATGTTTGCTATCGCAGGCCTTGTTCTTTCAGTAGGTAGGTGAGTAAATGAGTGAGTAGGACGACGGAACAAAGTGAATTCATTTCTTCCTCTCTTCTCTGAGATTATCTAACTTTCACCGACTTCCCTAATGATTGAGAATTGAGTGCTCTGCTCGTTCAGTTTAGTTTCTCTCCATGTGCATCCCGTCCCATCCGCATTCCCATTTTGCATCCCAACCTATTCTTATTCTTCTTTTACCTTTTAGCTCTTGTTTCCGCTTTTCCTATCTAAGGATGGGCTCCGGTCCCACACACCCTGTCCCACACTCTCTCTCTCTCTTTCTCTCTGTCTGTATGTCTCTCTCTCTATCCTTCGCTTGAGTTGATTTGAGCTCCAATTTGAATGCAAATATATATCACTGCGAGATGAAGAAGCTAATCCCATCAAGACGAACAACGAACGCCTTTCTTCCAATGGCCCAAATCTTTGGAAACAACGTACTGCACTACGAGACTCGGAGACTCACTCAGTGCACTTGTCCACTTCATTGAGTCCTACGTTTCTACTGCCTACATGGGAGAAAGAACAAGGACGTATATTACACTCGTTTACTTTTACTAATTAAGTGAGTTGAGTTCTAAATTCATGCAATCCAACGAAAGGAACTGAACCGAATTTGAAAGAATAAGTGAAGTGAAAGCAGCATGCAGCAGCACAGCACGCATCATCATTTTTTGCCCGTGTGTGTGCTTGTCTTTTGACAATGACGAGGTGGGAATAGCGTAGCTGGAACAGGTTGAAATCATTTTAATTTTTAACGTGAGGTGAGCAGGAGCAGACTATGCTATGTACTACTTGAGAAGCACGGAGCAACCTTTGCAAACAGTTCACCACAATATATGTCTTGTCAGCGATAATTCGTTTTGACGGCGAAAATTATTTCTTTCTGTATTCCCTGTCACAATGGCTGCATAAAAAGCACCAAGTTAATGTTTTACAGAATATTGTATATATATGCTATGCACTAACTTGTGACTTATTTATCAACTGATATTGGTCGAGCGAAATGAGACGAGGTAGAGGTGTCCTACAACTACAACCATTCTTTCACTCCAGGTAATACGGATCGATCTCGCCTCACCCCGATGCGATGCAGCTCTTTCTTCTCCTATACACTATCCCACTCTAACTTCTTTTACCTTTATGTTGTTTCCTCGCTACTCAAATTTCTAACCTCAATCTCGTATTTTGTTGTGCTTAGTATTTCTTTCCCACTTTCTTTCCAATGGATCTTTACATTTTTACTTTCTTTCTCACGTGTCGCTGTTACTAGAACTTTTGTTGAAATATCCTACTTCGTCTAATTCAATTTCCTTGTTTTCTTGATATTTCAGGAAGATTGAAATATTATATTCCTTTTCCTTTTACACCTAATACTTTATTTTGATTCGACTCCTTTCCCTTCAGTTCTTCATTTCCATCATTATTCTACCTTTTTCTGGCATCAGTAATTTCACCGTCCAACTTTCACAAAGTATGCTGCTCAATATCGATTCACGTTATGTATTGTCTCTAAAACATGTGGTCCGATCAATACTAAATTGCAATAAATTACTAAAGAGAATGTAATAGTAATGAATCTGTTTGAACCTCATTATACAGTGACCTTTTCTTATTGTTTTTATTTCATGTGCTAGTGGATTTATCAAGAGTCTGTGGGCTCTTGATCCATTCGTTTTAATGATGACAATGCGTGGGACGTAATATTTTTCCCATGGTTTTGAATTGTTACTTTTTCTTAGGAACTTAGAAAGTAACATAAGCCGTAAAGTTTTAATTCGGAGAAAGACCAGAAAGAGTATAATATCCTTTTTGTATTACTACGTTATAAGTTATAACGCTTAGTACGGCCACTGGGGAATTGTTTGGTGTATGTACTAGGAAAAAAGTTGGAATAATTTAATGTTGGGATCGTTATTCATCCCTTATTATTTTCCCGTTTCTTTTGTTATGGTCCTACTACTTTTGGAAAATAATATGTGCTTTTCTCAACTTTAGCTTATCGCTTTACTTTTTTTCGACGCGCTGCGCTGTGAACGCTACTGTGCTGTATAATTCTTTTAAAAGGTCAGCAAAAAGTCAAACACAGAACGGAGCAGAATATTCTATTTTCTTTTACGTGTTTTCTGTGCGCAGGATTATCTTGTGTAACTTCGCATTACGGGGCTTCTTTGCTTATTTAAACGGATTTAAGTTTAATTACATTTGTGTACTGTAGAATACTGTTTCGAAAGTTCGGCAGCATACGACACTCATTTAAAGGACAAAAGGTATATCTACAGTACTGTACACTATAATAGACTGGTTGTCAGGATATAAGAGGTGCTGTAGTTTAGTATGTTACTAATGGTACGAACATGTCTAAGGTTTAAGAAAAACTGCACCGTAGTTGAAAATCTGTAAGTAAAGTTGAGCTTGATCAGTTAGTATTAGCTTGGTAGAATGCCTTCGTGAAGTTTGTAGGTTTAGTTTGAAAGGTAGATAGACGATTATATGTTATATGTTGGTCTCAAATTGAAGAGGATAGGTTAGATTAGATGATTTATTATTTATTATTTATGTCTATGATAGGATAGGACAGAAGTTTAGAAGAAAGTAAGGCGCAGGAAGTAAGGTTCTTAGAAAATAATTTGGTAAACTTGGAGTTGTGAAAATACGAAAAATGAAATTGAGTGAAGAAGAGGACAACAAATAGAACAAAACAGCAAAGACCCATCATTATCGTCGGTGCAAAAGTTATTTTCGTGTGCTGATCATCATTGCAAACTTCTTGCTGGTATGGTGGATAGAAAAAGAAACGTTTATTGACACAAACGTAAAAGTGATGTGAGAAGAGTTTTTAGAGCCATGTGCTTCTGCTCGCTCCTCATGAAACCTCAGGGATGTGCCAATAATGGCAAGCTGGACGAATACGTCCCTGAAGCCAACACAGATATCAAAGCCTTGTCGTCATTTTATAATTAGGGAGTCGAGGCTTGTTGAATCCTTGGGACAATGAACGCAATCCTGTCCTAATGGTCAATTCCCATGTGTACAAGTGTACATCATGTCAAGAGTATCTGTGCTGCACACACCCCAACACTGCGCTCGCCGTCGCAGTCGTCATCGAAGAGATTTCAGGGGGATGTGAGATGAGCAGCTCCGACATTTGTAACAGAAACATTCAATAATACTGATACATGTGCTGTTCAAACGAAAAGATTGCGTTGTGCATGACACCCTTTCTCTGAGCTTAACGAATTTCAATTCCCTGCTCTAAGGTCTCTTCAAAATGCATTCTCATACAGTTGGCTCATCTTCATCTATTCCTTTTTTTGGTGCACATATTATACTCACTCACTCCACTCAGTCGTTGGCTGCTCATTTGTAATCATGTTGAGATTCGATTTTTCATGTCCATCTTCCTCAGTCGAAAGACTGTAATATGTTCTGTAAACCTATCATTCTGAACTATTGCCATTCATGACGTATAATAATAATGATAATAATAATATCCTATCGCACTATGGACAAAATGAGCATTCGTAACTGGCAAATATAACTAATGTGGCGCTCTGATCCCTTGTCAATGTCATGACTCAAGTATCAAATGTCACAGACACACATGCACATGGACTTTTATGGTGGCATGTCATTTCCTAATTGGGCTTGATTCCGTCGACCGCGTACTGATCCTGCAATGTGCTACAAAATATGCTTGTAATGGCGTTTATTCGTACTCGTCGAGAACGAAGATAAAGTCGGAATGACACCGAAATGTCGAGATAACTCTCACTTTTCCATCCGCCATTTTCTACTTTCATTCGTTCGTAAAATGTTTCAGACTTCTCATCCTGCTGTCAAGGCTTCCAAGGAATATTCTATCCGGTTTGGAAAATGAAATATTTATCGTTTTGCTTTTTCATGACCTTATAAATCAAAATGCAGCACAAATTATGATTTTCGTACTATATATAATATTATATGTAGTAGTAGCAGTCGAAGGAAAATTCCATTATGGTTATAGACTTGTAGTACTTTGCAGGATCATGTATTATTTTTATTTCCCTTTCGTTTTGAACGTATAGTGGACAACACTACCACTCTTTCTGTCGCCTTAGCATGAGCCCTTCGAGTACGTTATTGTTATGGTGTGATTGCTTTTTACATATAGTTGTTGTGTAATCCGAATTTGAGTTGTCCTTGTTTGTTTGTGCTGTCGTTTGTTTGCATAGGTTGTGTCGACTATGGGAATGAATATTCGATACGATAGTGTTTTCGAATCGAATTTAGCATCGAGATACTTACAATGTACAACTTAGTTTTACTCAACATGGACGTGCATTGACTTCGGATTGACACCATTAGTTTACTGATAATTGGTTATTTTTGTTTTTTGCAGTGTTCGGAGTGTAATGCACAAATACCTAGAGAAAAAGGGAGACGTTAACTTTGACAAGATTTTCAATCAGCGTTTAGGTAAGTTTACTCTGTTTGTATGTACGATACAAATTACATCGTTACCCGTAACGTAACACGTAATCGCGTGAACGTAATTTGTGCGTGTTACTTATTATAACTATAACATAATATAACTCATTAAGTATATAGGACCAACTTCCAAGAATTTGAGAGGGGACGTGTCATTTTGAAAGGATTGGCAGTAAATTAACTGCTTCTGAAATTGTATTATCTTTTCGTTTTAGATTATATTTTATTATTTCCGTTCTTTTATTAAGAGTAAAACTGAAGTTAATTACATTACTTAGTTAGGAGAATGACTAGAGCAATGAAACTCACCACGAAAACTCTCTTTGGTTAATGTTTCATGATGAATTTTCTTGTTCCTCAGGTTATTTGCTCTTCAAGGACTTTTGTGAGAATACCTCTGAAGAGAGCATACCGCAAATAAAATTCTATGAGGAGGTGAGTGGAATCCTTTTTCTTAGAAAGCTCCAGAAGTTTTGCTTCGAATATGGCAATATTAGAGCTCACTGGAGAATTCCTAACGACTTTTTGTCTCTCTCTCTCACGCACCGTCTTTTTATTCATCTCAAGGAGGACGTATTCGCTTCTCCAGCGAAAGATGATTTTCCGTAGTCTGCATCGACACAAAAAATGTCATTTAGTTGTAATAGTTCGAGAGCACGGTGTTGAAACTACTATATTTTAACGATACGAACAATTTTGTTGTGCTACTCTTTCAGATTAAAAAGTATGAAAAATTGGAAACGCCAGAAGAGCGCAGAAAATTGGCGAGAGAAGTTTACGACAACTTTATTATGAAGGAACTCCTGTCTCATACACATGTAAGAAACCGCTCTCGACTTTATTGCTCAGTGCTCGTAGTGCAAAGATCCGCTTGTTGCTTCTTCCCAATAACACGTGAAATAATGGAAAGACTTCTTATTACTGTTTGGTATTTTTGATCGATCGATGACCAGAATTTCTCGAAGGATGCCGTAGACCATGTACAAAAGTGTCTACTTAAAAATGATGTTCCTCCCAATTTATTTGAGGTGATTCTTTGTTCATTGACGCTCTCCTTTTGTGTACACTGATCTTGTGCGATTTATCATACATTGTTCTTTGTTCTTTTCAGCCATACATTGAAGAAATTTTTAATTTTTTACGTGGCGAACCGTTTAGACAATTCCTAGAAAGGTAAGCCATTCTTTTCGTTTATAGAGATTTTTCAGACAGACTTTGAATCAGCTCAAATAATTATAAATGACGTTCTTTACTTTCAGTGACAAGTACACGAGGTTTTGCCAATGGAAAAACTTAGAGTTGAATATTCAGGTAAGGTCATATAAACTTTCAATTGCGTTTACAAAATATCAATCTAAGAGACTTTAACTGATTCTTAAGTATATATATAATAATAATAAAGCATTGTGTGGCCGATAAAAAGAAACGTGTATTTAATTCGTTGTATACGTACCGATACTATATGTAGCAAAACTTGCTCGTTTGCAACTTGCTGTAGAACCTCGTTTCTGTAGTGCTTACACAATATTTGTGTAAAAAGTGGTATTATTTGAATAGAAATGAGTAGAGATGTTGTCTGAATGTGAGATTCGATGATGATAGGATGATAAATGAAAGTTTATAATATTATGTTTGTGGTTCCAGTTGACCATGAACGACTTCAGTGTTCATCGTATTATTGGACGCGGAGGCTTTGGCGAAGTGTACGGCTGCAGGAAGGCTGATACTGGGAAAATGTATGCAATGAAGTGTCTGGACAAGAAACGAATAAAAATGAAGCAAGGAGAAACATTGGCATTGAATGAAAGAATCATGCTCTCTCTTGTTAGCACTGGGGTGAGTTTTTATCTCCTCTCGTCATATGAGATTTTGCTGAAACGTTCAAAGTGAGTAAAGGAAAAGTAATTATGTTCTTATTGGAAACAGGCGGACTGTCCTTTCATTGTTTGCATGACATATGCCTTTCACACCACAGACAAATTATGTTTCATTTTGGACCTTATGAATGGTGGAGATCTCCACTATCACCTGTCTCAACACGGGGTCTTCAATGAGCAAGACATGCGATTTTATGCTGCAGAAGTTATTCTTGGTAAAAATTTAATATACTTTTAGTCAATTTTTAATTCTGTAGCATTCTTACGTTGTTTTGTACGAACACATTTCAGTTTTCATGACGCTCTTTGATTTCGTCTTTATTCGTTATTTGCTTTTTATTGTTCTTGAATGTCGCACGGTCGTATAATCCTGTTTACAGAATTTCTCTCTAACTATACTCTTGAGAATTTCTTTTGGTGTTGTTTTGTCTCAGTTTAATTTGTCATTCGTCATTCCTTTGGATTCTTTAGTGTCTGCGCTAAGATTTATGACTGTTCTGTAGTCTACGACCTGCACTTCGTGTGATTCCTCTTAGAAAGACTTTTCTGTGTTCAATGATCCGAAATCTAAGGTTGTGTGTACCATTTTGATTTTCTTAGGTCTGGAGCATATGCACAAACGATACATTGTGTATCGTGACTTGAAGCCAGCGAACATTTTATTAGATGAACATGGTCATGTACGGATATCTGATCTAGGACTCGCTTGCGACTTTTCGAAGAAGAAACCCCACGCGAGCGTGTAAGTTTGTTGCTCAGTGATACCATGTCTTTATTGAGAAGTCGTCTGCTCGCCCTACTTCCTCCAATATCGTAAAGTGGTATTCTTTAGGACTTGTGACTTCAGATCCAAATTCGAGTATAAAGATACGCTTAACTTGTGACGCCACCGTGTTAGCCATCGCTTATCCTTTTCTAACTGATTGTTAAAGTAACAAACTAAGAAGGTGTTTGCAATACATACAGGGGCACGCACGGTTACATGGCTCCCGAGGTCCTGTCAAAGGGCACAGCATACGACTCTAGTGCAGACTGGTTCTCCTTTGGTTGTATGCTCTACAAGCTTCTAAAAGGCCACAGCCCGTTCCGACAACACAAAACAAAAGACAAGCACGAAATCGATCGCATGACTTTGACTATGGTGAGTAGAAAAGTCAGAGAGACGCTGACTTTCATTCTCTTGTATCACTGATTTTCCGAGCACAAAAGTGACATGGGAGAATTTGATGTGGTGGTTACTGAACTGAATGTATTTCTTTGACTTGGAAGAATGTTGAGTTACCTGAGTCCTTTTCGCCGGAACTGAGATCTTTGCTAGAAGGGCTTCTGCAAAGAGACGTGGACAAACGACTTGGTTGCAAAGGAAGAGGGTAAGAACGTCATGTTTATCCAAAGGTAATCTGATTTGTGTCACTTGCTCTTGATGTTTTTCCGTTTACAGTCCGGATGAAGTCAAGGAGCATCCATTCTTCAAAGGACTAGACTGGCAGCAAGTTTACTTACAAAAATACCCTCCGCCCCTCATTCCACCGAGGGGGGAAGTCAACGCGGCCGATGCATTTGACATTGGTTCTTTTGATGAAGAAGACACAAAAGGCATTAAAGTAGGTTGATCATATCATCAGATTTCTGCTCAACATTTGTTCTGAGGCATTACAAGGCCTTGATTTTGAAACATGGTTATTCTATAGTTGACAGAAAGTGATCAAGAACTATACAAAAACTTTCCGCTCGTCATATCGGAACGATGGCAGGCGGAAGTTGCTGAGACCGTTTTTGAAACGATCAACACTGAAGCGGACAAATCTGAGCATAAAAAGAAAGCAAAGCATAAGCAGAAATATGACGCAGATGAAAAGGAATCTGACTGTATTTTGCATGGATACGTTAAAAAATTGGGTGGGCCCTTTACATCTGCGTGGCAAACGCGCTATGCAAAATTATACCCCAATAGGTATCACATTCACTGTCAAATATCACAATAGAATTTTTATTTCATCTTATATTTAATTCCCTTCAATCTGTGCATTTTTGTTAACAACTACAGGTTAGAGTTACATCCCGATTCAGGAAACACGAAACCCGAGCTGATATTTATGGATTGGATCGACGAAGTCCTACCGGATCTTGTTACATACAAGAATGAACAGTCTATCGTAATCAGAACCAAGGAAAGCAACAAAATCATCATAACAAATTCGGTAATTGTATTTAGTATCTACAGGATAATTGAAGTATTGCCTCGGTTTATGTTTTTGGTTCTTAGATTTTGGCATTAATTCTCTTTCGAACATGTGTACACTTTTCTGTGGGTGTAGAGGAATCTGACAGTCTTCTGTATTTTTTGATTTTTCCCTATTACTTTTATCCACACCGGTTTTTTTTTACTTTTTCTTATTTTGTTTTTTTTTATATTTTTTTGAAAACATTTATCCACTGTGTTGTTCGTATTGAAGATAAAGTTTTGTATGACACTCACTCACTGCCTTGCTGACATTGAAAGAATTTAAATACGTGAAGCGTTACTAATTTTTGCTTTTCCTTTTGATTGTGTTTGTGTACAGGACGAAATAGGTTTAAATGAGTGGGCCATGTCACTTCGCTCGGCGCACAAAAACTCGTTGGAGCTTCTAAGTAGCATGGCTCGCAAAGCGGGTAAAATCTATGGAACAGATATTGAATCAAACAGTAAATCGTCCCCTGTTGTCAGTCGATCCACTAACGGGAATTGAGTAGATCCCTTTGACATGTGACGAGATATCCTCAGCGAATGGAAGCGTATGTGTGCCATTTCCCGACTTGTCGCTCTCGTCTGTCCCGCTCACCATCTCACCGTGTCGTAGGAATCTTCGTCTTCGTTTTGCAATATTTGGACTGACCGAACCCTAAAACTTCACCTTGTCCTGCCCAGGTGCATTACCCATCATTTGTCCTGCGGTTCGATGTCTCACCACTTTGTTTGTCTGTCTGCTGTCTGACACCCTGAGAATCTCTGTTGTTGAGTGCTAGTCAATTGTGCCAGTCAAATCGTAGCGTCGTATCGCCGGAGCTGTGCTTTCTATAGGATTTGGTCAAGACAATTTGTGTGCCAAGGCAACATTTCTAGAAATGGAGCATTAGAGAACGTCAGATGTGATGGATTGCAAACCAGGATTGTTATGCACCCGTTTCAAGCTCTCTTAACGGACGAAAGTGAAGCGACGAGGATGAGCTCTTCTGCATTTGCCTCCCAGTTTTAAGAAATCCTGCAAGTCCTCCCCGCTGCTGCCTGCCTTTCCACAATATCTGCAGCAATTGTCGCCGTATGACTGGTCGGGTGCTTGTGTGGTGGATGTGTGTACAATTTTTCGTTGATACTCTCTATAACTCTATCTTTGTGCCAATGTACAAGTAGAACGGTGCCAATGCAAGAAAAAAAGTTCCCTTCCCATGTGACCACAAGTCCAACGACGTCTTTTTACGTTTTCTAGCGGTTCCAGTTCCACTAGATTACGCTTTCCCGACTTTCCCCATCCCTCAATGTTACTGCATGCATTAAAACACACGTTTGTTCCTGCACTGCCCTTCTCGCACGAAAACATTTCCTCAATCCATTTGTAGTCCCTTCTTTCCCGCAGGATTTCTATTTCTACACACGTTCATAATTATTGTTATATATCTAAATATACTCTCCTCGGCTCTTGCAACTGTTTGCCCAGTTATCTAATTGTAAGTTCTGTCGGTTTAATAATAATAATTATAACAATGATGTATTAATAATGAATAATAATAAAATAATCAGCCAATTCTTTATTATTATGTAACTATAAAATGGTACCAGTTTCTAATAAAAATGAACAACAGCATTACAAGGAAGAAATCTATTGACAAAGAAAACGTTTCGCTTATTGTTAAATAATACTTTGGTTCTATTCAATTTCATTATTTCTTCGTTTCATATATTGTACCCGTTTGTGCAAAGTGGACAAAATCGTAGTTCACGTGCATTAGTTTCATGAAAATTGAATTGTTGAAGCAAAGGTTTCACTTTAACGTCGATCTTTGAAGTCTACATGAATGATTTTGGAAAATGACCCAAATTGAATTTGAATCTTCAACACTTCTTCGAAGAAGAACGTGTGAACTATCATCGACACAAATATTTGGGACTGTCCATTGCATCAACATAAACTACATTATTGTTCTATTTTTTGCATTGTTGTAGCATTTTACATCCTATATTTTCAATTTGCATCGCATTTCAGATGAAATTGCATTTTGACTGAAATTCATGATTCTTGGTTGCGAGATGAAGACCGCGTGATTGTGCGACGACGAAGCAATGATATACGAATGATACTGTGAAGTATTTGTGGTACTTTATTTTGTAGCTCGCTAATAAATAAGGCATTTACCAAGGTATAGCAGAATCCTTGAAGGATCCTTCTTCAGTTAAAGTATTAGTTACCATTAGTTAGCTGAAAGGAGAGTGTGGCAATGGTGGAATAAGGTAAGGTAAGGTACTCGAAAACACGGGGGATGTAGGATTGTGCTAGTAGTGCGAAAAGGTCCCTTTGACTTTACTAGATTTGCTGAAGGCAAGAAGATGCGAAGTCGAAGAGCATCATCATCATGGTCATCATCCTATGAAACTGATCCTTTCACATCTTCAGCTAAACAGTTTGCTATGAGAGTTTGTTGTTGGTGTTGCTTGCTGCACCCAAAAGTCATCTTCATCTTCAGGTGCACGTTGCACATGCACAAGCTCACACACTCTCTCGTCAGTCCAAGTCCTCTGGTCTCGTTCACTTGTGGACAACCAAAGTTTCTTCAGTTTTACGTTCATTACGAGATTCCACGTGAGAAGAGAAAAGGTGCTCTACTCCGCCGACTCCTGACACACTGTATAAAAGAAACGATTGCAAAACGAAAACAAGGTCTCTTGCACAACTTTTGACTGTTCTATGCAAAAATTCTTGTAAGTAAACTTGTTAATATCATAGATTGCGTGTGCTAAAATCCTTCCTCTTGATCGCAAGACGCGAACAAAAGTGAATTCTGTGAATACAGAGTGAACGATAGAGTGTGATGTGTGATTTATTAACTACAAAGTTGAAAGACAACTTGTTCCGCTGCTCTGTGTCTAAGTAACTTTAAAAAAGTTTTTTTTCTTATTATTAATCGAACAGAAGACGTTTTATGTTTCGAGGTGATTTCTCTCTTTTACCTTACCTCTTCATTACCCAATTCAACAGACTGGTTTATACTACCGTGCATGTAATTTGTCGATAGTTCGTCTCGTTTCAGTTCCTGCGTGGTTGTTTGTCAATCAAATCAGCCATCATATCAATCAAGCACATTCATTTATATTGCCTATTTAGGGCAATTTTGTGGGTTTTTTTCAAGTATTTAAATAATAATTATTACAATTGCGTGACGTCGCGTCGCAAGTTGCCCTGCATTATTTGCAACTAAGCAGCATTCTACTTTAATGTCTTGACTAGACTTAATTTATTTAACTTGATTTTTCATATATTATCATTCCTGTAACGAATTTTTAGATTTGAATCGTTTTTCATAGTTAATAGAATTTCAGTACCGTTTTTTGATCTGTTTTTGTGACGCTGACTTTGCCATTCTGACTTTTTTTTGCATAGCAAAGATTTTTAAGCTGTTGTAAGTATCTGTCATCTTGCATTATACTTGAACTGACGGCCAAGGACTCGTGAGAGATTAAGTAAATCCTTTCTTCATAGCTTATTTTGACATGACCAAAGCAAAATAGACATAATAGGACTGCAATAAGCGTGGAATGAAATAAATTCTTTTGTGCTGAGCTGTTTCTCTAAGTGGAGTGCACCGTTCGTTCCTTTAGTGTCACTATCAATGTATAAAATGATGAGTTTGAAGTAACCAGGAATTGACACTTGAGAAGTTTAGGACGACACTATATTAAATACAAGTGTACTCGTATAGAAGGAGACAAAAAAGAAGTCGTCAGTACTTGAGGACGAAGAAGTCAAGTGTGTCCACTTTTGCTGGCGGTTGGTGGTTCATTTTTACCTTACCCCATGCCCGTGTTTCCGATTCGGCATGGTATTTACGTGCGTGTGAATTTGAGCGTTACAACACTGGTTGACGAGTGACACACACCACAAAACGCATTGCATCCACATCAAGATTGGACATCGACGTGTTTCCATCCTTGTTTTTACTAAATTTCATCCTGGTTCTCAAACGATCATTTCCTGAGTAATTTTTGTCACTTAACTTTGGTGAAAAAAAGTGAACAACAAAACACAACTTTTGTTCTTTGCCTATGTTACGTATACAAAAATATACGTGCACGTGCATTACAAATCGTGGTTCTCATTCTCATTTTCGTAGTAACATCCTTTTTAGTGTTTGAAATTATGTGCAATTTGTCATTCCATTATAAAATACTAGGCAAGTGGACATTTTGAGGTAAACACTCTAATTGCTCGTCGCCGACATAAACAACTGTATTTCGGATTTTTAATGTGTAATCGGAGTGGAACGACAGAAGAAGCAAGTACTATGGGCGCGAAGACTGTTATTGACATTAATGTGCAAAAAATTGCTACCGGATGCAATTTTCCTAGAAGACTTGGTAGTGTGGAACGAGTTGTGTTCCAGTTCCAAGCTTTCTGTTTGGTCCTGCTATTAGGTACATTAGTGGTGACGACAGCGGCAGTCAGAGAAGACAAATCCATCCTACCGCAACGTGAAGATCTCTTTTCGTCTACGTCCAAGTTGGAAGATTTAGTGGAAAATGAGCTGCAAGTTGTAGAACTTTTGGAAACATTCGCAGACTACACCATTGAGAAGGCTAATCTTGTCAAAACGTAAGTGCTATCAAATTTATGAATATTTCACCAAACTAAATGAAGGCGTTTTACTTTTTTATGATTCCATGCTTTAGTAGTCATGCTTACTATTAGTTTACTCCAGCAATGTTATTGTGTTGTATGCTTGTTTTGAGCGATTGTCTGAGGAAATGCTACATACTCCCAACATACTCCGTGGATGATAAGTGTTACAGCCTACAGCCTACAGCCACAGTTTAAGTTACTATTAATAAAGCACTTATTCTTATCAGCAATAATTTAGGGTAGTCCATGAAATGAGAAGAGAACAAGAAAATCTCAAAATTTAACATTACGATATAATTTTAAGTGCACCCATCGTATGGTAATGTTGCATTTTGCCTGGCAGGGTTTAAAAGTCGTCTTGCATAAAATATGACCAAAATAGCTCGTCATTCTGCTCGTTTACGTTATTTCAAAATCCAGAATTGCTTGCATTGAGGTTTAGCTGAAACAGCCAGACTACCAATATTTTCACACTTTATAAAAACTTTTATTTTCATTTCCTGCGGTGTAGTTGTATTCTATTCATTCTCTATGCGTCTGCAGATTTTAAAATTTCGTCAGCGCGTGCATATCAGAGCATCTGCATTAAAGTACTTGTGATTTGTGAAGACTGTGATGCTGTTATGAATGGAACTAGAACGTAGAGAATAGCGGAAAAGTTGCAACAACCGATTTCTCGCACAAAATTGACCAAGGAAGATTCATCTTTTTTGTTCAAAGATTGATATCAGTCTGTTTTCATTGTCATTGCACATTTGTGTGCAAATCTAGAGCAAGAGGAAGAAATGTGTCTTCGCCAAAAATGTTCTTTCGACTGATATGACAGCCGTACAAGAATTGTTTTTTTGACGAAACTTATATACCTATTACAAAATGCAATAGGAAATGTCAAAAGACCACCACATACTGCGGAAGGTTTCTAAGAATAAACGCTTTACAAAAACATGCTTGTCCAATGTTTTGCATTTATATTTCCCTTACAGTATCAAGAATAATGAATTCAAATGGAAAAATTACTGAAGTAAGTGTACTTACTCAGTAATGAAAAAGAATATAGGAAGCAAAAACGGGTCTGACTCATTCTGAGAGATCCTCAGGGATGAGAGAAAAACTATTTTTGCAATGCTATACAGGCGATATGCTACTGGAAAGTGCGGATGCAGTGCCGGTGGTATATTGTCATATTTGAGATGAAGAGTTACAACACTTGCGGAGACATGGCAAATTGTCCGTGAGAAAGTTGGTCACTCGGTCTGTGCATGTGACGAATTGACGAATTGCAAATGTGCCCAACTTTACAATTCATAAGCTAGCCATCCAGCTGCAGCTCAACCAGCAGAGAGTATAGTCAAATAATGCTACCGTTTAGAAATAAAAACACAATTTTCTAAGTTGTATAAAACGTGTATTCTTGCCATCTGCTCCTTTGGTCGCACCTGTCCACTGAGGACATGAACATACATATTTCATAGAAATTCATACATTTTTGTTTTTTTATTCATCCCCTTTCTGAATTTATTTAATATATTAAACAACTGTCGCACAGAGCGATCTCTGTTGTTTGTAATAGTTCCACAACTGCCATGAAAGCTGAAATATGTGTTTTAATGAACAAAACTTTAGATTCCAGTTGAAAACTATACACTAAGAATAAAACACAATGACATCGCAATGTCGCAATCTTTCATACGTGTGTCGTGGATTTATAGTTTTCATTATACTATTTGGATGGAGACATAGAGAATATAAAAATCATTGGGATATAATAGGACGATGTGACATGCATGTACTCCTGAAATAGGACTTTGGAACGAATGTCATTTTAATGTCAATTGTTGAGTCAACAATAGTACAAGTAGTTCAAACAACAATATAAATTGATATGTGGCCAGTTTCATACTGACTTGGACCATTGTGTAGTACCTTGCACTATATATTTGTCTTTTTGATGATTTATAGTTCAAAATTATATTTTTTATTCGCCACAACATCGTAGACCATTTGATTTGATCGTATCAGAAATGGCAGTATAAACTTCTACGTACAGAATAAAAAAGAATGAGGAGCTTTACTCCCATGCATTGTTAACATTGCGTATCCTTACAAACAAGAAGAAATTTATGGACTATTTAGTAGAAGACAGGTCCTCGACAAGTCTAAAAGTAGAGAATAATGAGGACGTGTTAGTTTCGCACTCTGCTGAACTTTTTTTCCTGGCTTGAATGAAACTAGGAATTTGGCCAAATGATTTCACTCATGCACAGCAGCGATGCAGCACGTATGAATTAAATAAGGGTCTGCTGTCTGTAGTAATTTCCTATCAGTTTGTGTCCTGTCAAAGTAAAAAAAAATGTAATAGTCATGCCTAAACCAGAATGCGAATTTTCCTCAATTGGCTCTTAATTGTTTAGAGTGATTAAGTAAATAGTTTAGTCCTTACATCGCAAAAAATTCTCGAGCAAGCGCCAATAAATGCTTTTTCCATTATCGTAAAATTAATTACAATAACACGTTTTACGGTCACTAAATAACGTACAAATAGCTTAGGAAGCGTTTGTATTGTCTGCTTAGGTACCTTATCAATTAGAAAAGATAGGAGCATTTAAGATCTTAATTTGATCACTCCAGCCTTTTGTTTATGATTTGATGATGAGGATGAGACAATTCCTTGTTTCCATTCATGTTGCAGTTGACATGACACTCTCA
This sequence comes from Harlomillsia oculata, assembly GCA_019776145.1. Lineage (NCBI taxonomy): Eukaryota > Metazoa > Arthropoda > Collembola > Entomobryomorpha > Oncopoduridae > Harlomillsia > Harlomillsia oculata. The sequence goes on along the minus strand of JABASF010001158.1, from coordinate 2,130 downwards.
TTATTTAGCCATTTTTATCCTTTCATTTGGACTTGAACGTCTTTCGCATTCAATCAGTCAATCATCAATCGAATTAATTAGCATGCAGCGATAATATCCGTTTTCATTGTCACACCTACTTTTGTTTTTAACGACAGTGGAAAATTGAGTCCCATAATATTCCAAGACTTTTATTGTGGATATGTGACCGCATTGACTCAGCGTGTAGCACAATAACACAATACGGATGGTTTTTGTTCTTGTGAGGATGAAACGAAAGTTTGGAATTGTAATCAATACGCCACACGTTTCTCATTTGGACCCCATGTCGACTGCCGGTTAACGGTCAAAGAGAAAGCTAACTTTTAACTTTGCTTTGAATATATTACGATTTGTGATTGTGGTGGCGTGTACGCATCTTGTGCTTTATTGTTTGACGTTGCGCCTTTGCCTTTAGTATATCAAAAGAAAAATTGAGCAAACATAAACTCATAACTACTTCTTGTTATCTGCTTTGCTTTTTGGCTTCCTCAAAGTCAATATTGTCCTTGCTATACTAAGGTTTACAGGTATAATTTACTTTTGCTACAGTATGTCATGTCACACGTGTAGTAAACGTTGTTCTCAATGCAATGTCATCGTTCAAAGGCAAAAGTGCAACCGCGTACATTTGCAATGTTCATGTACAATCATACCAATTTTCGCGTGCTTTCCCTCTCTCTCAAATCCTATAGTAAAGAATAAATCAGGAATAAATTACACCTACAGTTTCTGCGGTCTCGTGCCTGTTATGCTATTATATTGCAGTGGAATTGTTTTAAGAATGTCGGCATCATCCGATATTACTACAGTAGTTAAGTTTTTCACGTTTCGGATTCTGGAATTACTATCATAAGTATTTATTTTGTCAACAGGAAGTTAGCATTCAGAAATTAGTAAGTATAACATCCTGATATGATTTCAGCAGTATGCGAATATAAATAACCTAAACCTTAAGACGTTTTCATGGTTATTGTAAATGGAAAGATTGAATTATTGAAGATTATAGGATACAAAAAAGGTGAAATGTACTGACAATAGGAAGTGAAATGAGAACCGAAAAGTTCATCGTTTAATGTGTCGTTCCTATTTTCATCTCGTAATGGTGTCTTTGTGATGACGTGATGAAGTCAATGTGAAAATACATGCATGTAGCATAGAGAGAAAGCGGTATAAGAAATAGTAATTTGTGTGTGGTGTATGGTATGTAGTATAGTCCAAGATCTGAACGTCGGAAGTGTGTGTGTACTATCTACTATGATGACTATGAATATGAGGTTTGGAATTGACAACTCATTTTCAAAACATTTGAGTGGTTTTTCATTTTGATTTCAGTTATGTGGAAGCTCAAAAACGTTTGCTAGTGAATGGGAAGAAGGGAAAAGACATCGTGGCTCATCCAGTGGAAGCCTACTTACTTGTGCGTCGTCTCACTGCAGACTGGGAAGATGTTCACATTGCACTTCATGCCATTTCCAATTATAGTCAAGGTGAGTCGTCTTGTCTGATTGTCATTGTCAATCTCTCCTTATATTAACGACCAAGTGAAGAATCCAATTAGTGACGGGGATTTTCTCTCTTGGAGCTCATCAAATGCCTTCTTTCATTCATTTGCCTTCTTTGTCGTTTTCACTAGAATGTCAAATCATTGCATTTGCATTTTCCAGACAGAGCTTCACAATTCAACAATACGTTCACGAGACTCACCAGCTTTGGGTCTCCACAATCATAAATTGATGAATCGAATTTGTAATGTAATTGTAGTTGTGTCATTGTCATGCTAATAAGTCATAATTTAGACACAGCTTTAAAAAGTGGACTTTATGCTAATGTTAATGCATGTCCTCATTCATTTTAGAGTTATTGGATGATATGTACAATTTAAATTATATATTTATTGTCACTGCCATCAAACACAAATTCCATTAAGCATACCTATAAGAATTTTTCTCGTACATTGATTACGAAATCAATAATACGAACTCTAATTTCTTACATTGTTCCACCCAAGGTACTTTGACGTTAGCCAGTTACCATGGGTTTTGTTTACGGTTTACAAGGTAGGCCAAAAACTCAAAAATCCAGATTTTTTTTGTGCAATTTACCTCCAAT
>JABASF010001157.1:0-25695 GCA_019776145.1 Harlomillsia oculata | reverse complement strand
GTCGCAGTAACCTCAAAATCCAGCCATTCATCATAGAAACCAACAGACTAATATTCCATTTTCTGAAGGATATGCACTTGTTGAGAAATTGTTCGGGTTGACGCGTTTCCTCAAAGTGACTAATACAATGCACTGATAAGATAATTTTAACAATTATCTTCAAAACTTGTTTAATTTGCACATACAAGCAAGCATCCCTTAAATACAGGTAACACATTTATTTAAATTTAAAAGTTCACTTGCCCCATGCGATCATTTTATATTTGTAGTAATTATTTATGATCACTTTCTGCATTTAATGAAGTTGCAATCTGTACATGTGTGCAAGTTACTATAAGTAATTAAATGTTGTAGGATTGTATAATATATGCATCATTTCGTTATATTATATTTTATATATTATATAGTAGTATATATCATTTTTGAAATTATACACCGTTTTCTTTAAAGTACATATAATAAGTATGCATACATTTTGAAGTAGCACTGTTATGTACATAACAGACATGAATAATAATATTAATAATAATTCATGAAATAAGGAGATTCCAACTAAAAAAAATCATGTAATACACACTACAATTCTAGTAATCCTTCAATGATACGACATTCATTGAAAAAGTAAAGAATTTATGTACACACGCAAAAAGGGTGTTTGTTTGGCTATCCAAGAGCGAATAGCTTATGATGAATCAGCAATTAAGTGCTGATTTGGTCTTCCAATAGTAGGTAATGTACAAGACTGGATTTAATTACTAATTGGACACACAAGAGAGGAAGTTACGCAACTTTGGATTTGGAGAGGTAAGCTCTGTAGAAGAAATTGGCAAAAAGGACGAAGTAAGAGGCGTACATTGTGAGGGCCAAGTTGATATTGTCCCAACCACAGGCACATGACGTTCCCACAGCTACAAAATCAAATAAGAAACAAACAATAACATCAAAAAAGAGGTTTAAATGACTATGAGCACACGCGCCAACCCGAACAATTTCTCAACAAGTGCATATCCTTCAGAAAATGGAATATTAGTCTGTTGGTTTCTATGATGAATGGCTGGATTTTGAGGTTACTGCGACATAAGAATGTTTAAGGCTCGTTAGCACCCTAAGGACTACGCACGGTGAGTTAATGGCCTAAAAGGATTTGGAGTTTCAGATGAGTTTTAGTCAGTGAGAAAGAGCAATTAAGACACGGTTACTAATTGAATACAGGGACGTGGTAATCTATCTACGGGGAATGAATGAATGGGATGAAGATGAAGATGATATAGTACCGACTTACAACTTACATACTTACATCTGAGAATACATACGTGAAAAATGAACTGACCTTTGACGTAGAGAGAGTAAACGTTGATTGTCACTCCGACTACCATTTGACTCAATTGCAAGCACGTAATCAACATGGCCCAGTTCCGAGGAATCTTCACTTTCAGCGACTACTCACAAAAACACACAGAAACAATAAAGTAATTTGAATTCTTCACGCGTCGCATCGCTTCGTCAATATTGTACAAACCTACGTCGCTAACTAACTACACAACTACAGGTTTCATGACATGCTACGTGTGAATTGGCCCTTTACTCGCGTGAATTGAATGGTAAAAATTACGCATCTCTTATGTCACTAACTCATTTTAGTACCTCGCCATCAAACAAATATCTCAATCAGTTTCTCAGACATATAGTTATTTGTATTACTTGTTGCTCAGAAGCATGTTAACGTATCGTTTTCAAGGATCCGTCAAATCACTACCTGTTATGTCTATGTCAGCAAAGTGACGCACGTGCCATTTGACCAGACGTTATACAAAATTGTGAAGTCAACCTAACTTGCCTTACACCACTGATTAAACTAAAATGATTAGTGGCTATAAAATTAGGAATTTGATGTTGACCACTGTCCACTATCTATCGCCACCAGAACTTATTATGTTTGATTGTTTGATAGCTCTCAGCAGGTGTTCATTCAGACCAGCTCATTGAATACATTACCATCAAAAATGTGCATTAATTAATCATTAATCATCCTACACAGTAATCCAATTCTTGGTCCCAATGGAATTCACTCAACCACCCAACATAAAGATGTGAACGAAAGAAACAAATGTTTTAAAGTAGCCAAATTATAGTGGTACGTTCTAGCTTTTTGAACATAGTTTTCTTCATATAGTTTTGTTCATTGCAAGCAATTGTTGTTGTTGCTTATTACTTCAACAAGTTTAGTTATATCTAAAGGAACGAACGACCGGAGTAAATAAGAGACAATAATGTATGTATGCATTAACATCGAACAACTTTACGAGGTAATGGTCAAGTGTTTATTGACAGACAAGACAATCTATATATCTTGTCATACGTGTGTATTCATAAGAGACATTTGGACAAGCCGAGCTGGAAGATGGAAATGTGTAACTGGGACACATGAGAAGGAAAAGCGGGACAAAAAGAGGGCATGTGCATTGTTAGATAATGAAAAGATGTGGCCAGGTTGATTTGATTGTTGTAATGTAATGTGTAAGGCCACGAAGAATATTTTGCTGCTACATTTTAATCTAATCACGTGAAATATGGAAGACAAGCCGCACACAGTTCGACTTACCTTGAGAGCATAGTAAGAATACATCAATGCATGCACGAACAGATTCATCGTCATGAACCAACGAAGCGGAGGATCGTAGGCTTCGTAAGTGAACCACGTGTAGATGAGCACAGTGATGTGATGATACCTAAAAATATTATAACAACGGTCACTCATAATTGCTATCATCAACCAATTATACAATCCGAGCAGCATTTTTAGCATTATAGTTGTAAACTTCATATAGTTATTTGGCATTGTATAATTTCAACTAGAGAGAGTTTTGTTGTTCTTGGCCTTCCTTCTTTTCACCAACTACCGATCACGCGTTATGAAATGTTTTCAATTGCTTTACTCTCTGTTCGGCTCATTGTTCCTCAACGGATACGAAGTAGAAAGGAAGGAACATAATGCTAATTTGATCCAAAGTTCTCCCACGACGCGACAGGTTAGATGAACAATATATGCTTTGCTTTCATTCATCTCTTATTGTTAAATGTGCTGAAGAATTCAAACAACCGGACATTCAACTGACCTTGTCTAACAAAGCCAGCACTAATTTTTTCCACAAACCACCTTCAAACTTTGTTCACAAACAAATTGTTTATATGTAATATCAAGAACTGCTATAATGTAAAAACAAAAACCCTTGAGAACCAATTGAGGCCAAGCAGCAAAGTATAATCCGCACTACTGTAGAAGCACGTTACTTTAATTTGCACTTTTTATGGCTAATGCACTTCCCAATATGGACGTATATAACGAAAAACTATAAATGTGCAGTTAATTTCGAATGCAGCTGTGAATTAGGAAGATGCAGTTTAATGTGCAATTTCCGACGACAGACGTGATTAAATCATACTGGGCTAATTGGCAAAAAAAGCGAAAAACAGTTTTCGATTTTTGAAAGAAAGCAATGGCAAAATTTTAACTGGTTAACAAGCATTACAGTTAAAATGGTTAGGTTTATGATGATTATTGACGTGGGAATTGATAAATGAAACGTACCAATGCAGAAAGATGAGCGGTTGCTTCCTGAGCACGATGAACGCCGTATCACCCAACTCAACCAACTTTGACAAGGTCATTAACCAACCCCAGAAGGCAGTGGCAATGTTGTGTTCATCTCTGGAAATATACGGACAATTTCAATGTTAGTTACATGGTACAGGATATACAGGATACAGATAGTTTTTTCGATGATGATTTCCAGTCATTTCAAACTTTTGGTGGTAATGCATACTGTTATAATATTATGGATGAAAAACCGATTGACCCTGGGAAGATGTCTGACCTTTGGGATTTTATGCAAACCTTCTGAATGTACGCAAGGTGCGTTCATTCGATCTTTCTTCTCATTTGCATAACTTCTTACAACTTGGATCTGTATGCCGTAAAGTGTGCACAATATGCACTGATTAGTGATAAGTGTGACTAGACGACAGCCCAAGGTGACAATTTTACGAGATCGTGGGACAATCACAGGGTGCAAAATGATTGTAACATCCTTTGCCGCCAGTTTTTACTATTTCCTTACTATAAGTTGTCATCTAAATAACTATTCTGAATTTATTTCAGTGATTAAGTACTATCTAGTACCTCTTCAGTATACGTAGCAACTTAATGACAGTGACACATTATTGCTAGGAAATCATTTTACACCTGCACCCAGCCAACCCAATCCTCTAGATTTTCGTGTATATCTCAATCGTAAAGCAATAGGCGAACAGGACATTATGTCAGTGGCCTTTGCGCTCAGGAACTTGGGGCAAGGCGAGTCACTTCACTTGCTGCAACTTGCGGAGCAAAAACGATCAAAATAATCTCTTGCCGATTGGCTTATGACTCTCGAGCAAATTGAACCATCACACCACGAGGAACGACCATGACATTATTGCATTCCACCTTCTTCATACCAAATTTTTTTGTTTCCTGCCTTCCTGTGTTCCTGTACACCTTGTGCATGTTTCAGGTGTGACGATGATTTTATTCGTGTGCAACGATAATCAACATAATAAGCAGTCCTAACACGAGGAGGCGACTAATAAGTAATAAACATGAACAATCGTGAGTTGTAGTGAAATGAAATCAAGTTCAATCGTCAAATTATCATTTTAGGACATTACCTAATACAAACGGATCTGTAGAAGCCATCTTGTTCACTGAGTACATGAAACAATTCTGGTGCAGTTCGGAGGAATCCCATGATAGAAAAGGAAGCCAGCAGGAGGTTCCAGGTAGTGAGGAGACCTCGTAATTGGAAAGCGGGTCTGTTCTTCATCCAGCGCTGAACACCGAAGATGAGCACAAGGTAAGCTACTGAAGCCATGAGAGATATGGACCAGTTGCGACCCATCCAGAGACGCCATCGGGTCAATTGAAAGTGTTCCCATGAGTAGATTTTCATGTACGAAGGATCACTCACGGTAGGAACGTATTCAAAATAATACGGGTGTTCTTCATGTAAACCTGGATCTACAACCCCGTATGATTTGGACGGGCCTGAACTTTCCAGGAAGAGGCTCAAATTGGCATATGATGTGTTCAGCATTTTGTAATGTGATTCAAACCCTACTATTGTTTTAGCACAGACTAAAATAGGCACAAATCAGGTTTGCGACGTTCGAGCACTTTTTGAAACTCAAAGATCCCAGCACAGTCAATAATAATCACTTTTATAAGCGTTTGCAATTTATTAATTATCACTGCACACACAGTTCAAGTTGCCCCAATATGCTTGAGAGCACTTGCACTTGAACTTAACAATAGCGCAATAAAATTGAAAAACTTCTCAATTGAGCAATGTTTATTAGATTGAATGGTTGATTGAAGTTGATGATGTTTCTGGTAACGAGATGAGACAGGACGTCCCGTGTGTTCCTTGCGGGTAATGAAGATTGGACTGAGAGGAAAAGTGTGGCCAGAGTGAGATATATATAATGTAGAGCCAGAGACCAGTAAGTCAAGAGTACCCAGCAGAGTAGAAGTTGAAGTTGACGTGTTTGTTTGCTGGCCAGTTGACTTTGGATTTTGGTGTTTTGGTGAGAAGGCGACGGAGGCAAGCAAGCAAAGAGATGAACAATCACACATTCATTGTTATGTGAGCTACACAGACAGAATGTATAAAAGACGACCAGACGAATCCTCTACACGCACCTTCATCCAACCTGACCCCCCAAACCATACGCGAAATTATCTCATCCCTTGTTCGCGAAATGTGCTAAATAATTTCGCTAACCGCTGCTTTGTCTCTCCCGAAATTCAATGCTTAAATATGCACCAGTAGTGAAGACCCAGACTACGTCACACTGTCATTTTGATTCCAGGAGATAAGTTAGTGAGTGGGTTGCGAATCTCTCACGTGTCAACCTGGAATTTACGGCTGACGACCACCACTAAAGGATTTAAAGTTAAACTATGGAATCTTCAAACAAAAAATCGCACTTTCTTGGGATTTAGCCTTATTATCCCTCTGCTACGTCCCATCCTCACATTCCTAATTATAATGACACACGTGCCAAAAAAGTCCGGCAATGTTCACCTTTTTGACATCAAATTGCCATCATCATCAGGAATGAGGATTGCATCTCGCAGTACGCAATCATTTGTTGGAATGAATCACACTTAGCCATAAGGATGCTTTGATGAAGGTTGACCGGAACACCCATCGATGACCGATATGGGGAAATTCCATTTTTTCCCATTCTTATAACGTTAACAAAAACAAACGTTCAACCTAAACGACATTAATAGTGCTTGTTAGGGACTAAATAGCTATGAGTAAGAAGTTGTGAATAATACATAATTTGCGTTTGGATAACTTTGTGAATTTGTATTTACAAACTTCAACTTCAAAAATGTGTTTACATTTCTGCCAAGGTTTTTCGTGACAAATGTACATGTTTAATCCTGTGATGGATTGCCCTACGCCTCAAGGAAAGCGGATTTATCTCATAACATCTTATCATCAAACCCATTCTTATGTGATATTTTCTTATTATTATAGTACCCGGATCTGATTTTCGACGTTTTTGTTTTTTTCCAATGTACAACTAAGAAAATTTGATACGTGAAGTTGTCCGTCCTTCCAGCACTTATCCGTCGAAATTCGTCTTTGTCAAATTTCATACTTATTGCACTGATTAGCATTCTCCATGCCTTCATGTAACAAATTAAATACATACAATTAAATTCCTAACTGATTGAATTATTAACTAACTGGATTAAAGTTTTTCGTTCTCTGGCTTTTGCTACTGCATTGTAATCTAAACTACGCCATTCTGGGATTTATAGGTTAGAGATTTCACGAAGACACCATCATCCACCATCCTTATAAACGTACCGTCATTTGGAGCTTATAAGCATAAATTTCTTAGTTTTAATGGAAAGCTGGAATTAGGCACATAAAGACTGATGAAGCATTATTAAACCAAATTTTAAAAGTCTTAAAATTTTATCGTCCTCTTGAAAATATATGTAGTTGCACACTAACTAAGAAAGCACATGCCCTTCAGGTACAAAAGCGTACAAGCTTACTTGTGATTATTTATTAAAGTCATGGTACCATGACGAAGAAAAAGTCACAACTTTTCTGTAATAATTTTGTGAGCTGTACCCTGTACCATGATGACGACTTCATGACAAATGAGTTGAAGCAGGTTGATATCAGGTCAAGTGCTACCGAAAGTGTGAGGGCCCTTCAAATTACTACATCCTAATTGTTACAGTGTGCAAAGATCATAATTCATGTCTATTCTTCCTAAGACAAGGATTGTTTTCTGGATAGTCCAAGGGATATTGCATTGGGAATTTTTGAGAATGAATGACGACAGCATGCTTAGGGCAAATGGGCCAGTCACATGGTCACCTTGCTTTCTGTTCATATTCTGCATCTGTTCCTTTGGTTGTATACCCCTTGAAAGTTCTTGAAGTATTCAAGCAAGGCTGACGAGACATTCTGTCAATTTTGATCGAAAGATGTGTGCAAAAGACTTTGGTTTGACGCTTTGGTTTTGTGACTCATTTTACTAATCCTTTAAAATATTATCCTGGTTTGACACGTTATGACTATATGACAGTATGAAGTGCGTGCATTCTCCTACATCATTATATTACGCCCTGCCTCTTGTTATCCTAAGAATGGAAAATGTTGCTGCGTTGGAAGATGTTAGAAATTTTCATCGAAAACGAAGAACCTTATTATAAAGAAAGGCATTCAACTTCGGTAATACGTTTGCGGTTTCAATCTTCCTGAGACGCTATGGGCTGAACTTTTACTCTAGAATATCAAATTTCCTATCTCTCATCATATCATGTGCTCCTGACGGGTAATGTCAAACGGTGTGGCTCCACACAAGGGATCATTTTCATTAATGTCTAGTATCTCATAGTCTAATATAGTGTTGTATATGGTGGACTATTGCCATGTAATGTCAAAGTCAAAAATAGACTGGTTTTCTTCCCAATTCAATGCAACGACACATTATTTGTTGAAGTTACTACTCTTTTTAATGAATGTACATAGTGTTGTTCGTATTATATTCCTTTAATAGAATTACAGTACAAAGTACTAACGAAAAAGTGCAAATGGGTCACGCAGTGTCAAATATTTGGGTCTTTCGTGCATTTCATTAGATTTTATGTTCATTTAAAGCGTACTATATATACATGAGTAAAATGAGCCACAACGATGCGAAGTGATACGTTCTATAACAGTTTAGAATGTAGTAAGTATGGTAGAAGCTATAAAGAAGACGAAGTGAATGAACAACGCCATAATAGACGTGACAGCGATTGTAAAGCTAAAGGAAAAGAAGAAGACGACTAGGATCGTAATCGTATCGTAATAGTATAAATGTCGCCGAATTGGTCTGTTGAATAGAACTTTGTATGTACACAGTAATATGGACAGAATGAGAGACAGAGAATCAGAGAACCAAATAAAAGAAGACAACAATGCAAAAAGTAAAAGGAGTTATTCTTGAAACTTAAACGCACTCCGCAACATGTTTTTATTCTCTGTCCATAAAATTAAGCAGCAAAAAAAACTTCTGCACAGGAAATGCATGTTATGCGTTTTATTCCCGTGGCCCATGCAAACTTTTAAACAAGTCCATATTGTGAACAATAACGTAATAGCATTATTACTTTATTACTTATTACTCATTTGAATTCCGTCTGTTCAAGCACATCAAAATGTAAGAAATTACAATGTTGTGTTACTCTACATGATGAGATATTCTCAATTCTTATGTATTCATGTTTTAAGGAAAATTGATGTTCCATTTTGTGCCTGTGCTTTAACGATAACATTTTAATTAGAGAGAAGTACAAGTCCAGTATTAGAAGCGTCGAGAGTCCATTTGATATTGAACGTTATGTATTTTGTTATTTTGTGTTTATGTACATACAGATGAAGATCTGTGACGTCAATCACATTTCAGATAGCTCAAATATACATAGTATGTATAAGCTTGTCAATGCTTTTTGACGCACAATTGTAATTTTTTGTAGGTTCAGTTTCGCTTAAATGAATGAACATGATATATACGTTAAAAAAATGACATGCAGGTCGTTTATCTTACGACCACTCTTATCTACATCTACCTAAAATGTGAAAATTTTATGGACAAGAAGACATTAAATGTATTGCGACAAATCCGTACGACAAACTGTCAAGAATTATATGTCTTGGCTACACAAGTTGCTCGCGGGTGTACGTTGAGGAGAATGCCAACATTTTTATGAAAAGGGTGGACACGTAGGTCATGTATGTTCGTTCAAAAATCATAGACATTTGATCGTTCTTCGAAGAATAGGAGTTAGGAGACCCATGCCATATAGTCGAAAGGAAAGGATTTTCAAGCGGGTGTGCGTTGATGGTGACCCGATTTAATTGTAATTGAGCACAGGTTACGAGGCTCAAGATCACCAGAGTACAAAACAAAACAAAACAGTTCCCATCTTACACGCCCTAGAAGCTTGTGGCCCCATCGTCTTGTTAAGAAGTTAATGTTTCCACGTAATGGGAAACACAATCCAGTCAAAAAGTGCTATTTGTCACATCGTGCCGTGTCATGATTTTGAGAAGATAAGATCGACTTGTTCTTACATGGACATTACGCAATATTTGACATTTCCTTTCGTTCATTGTGCATAATATGGGCAAGAATTAACTAACGTTCAAGTGTAGGTCCATATTTGTGCTCTGTGATGCACGTTTGGACTTGTGACAATGACACGACAAAGTGTCGTCTCTGCAGGCAGACTATTCATGTCATTTGATCTTTTTTTAATTGATTTAACATGATAATTAACGAAAGACGACGATGATTCCTTCTGTCTGCGCTTATCCGCTTTCCTCGCATCAGAGATCAGACTATGAAATAGGCCATAATACAGACAATTGAGAAGAATGGGAGGACACAATAGAAAATGGGTTTGTAGGCAGGTAAATCCTTGGACTGGATGCACCAAATCCCAAATCCCTTCAAAAGTTAGTTTCCCTTTTAGTTTTTCTCGTCAACATTTGCCAATGATGCGTAATATGTAAATGCGAGTGGTCAACGTCCAATGGACGAGATGTCACCGTTAAGTGATGATGACAATGTCTCGATAAATAAGGAGCTAACGACAGGCAAAATGCCATTGACCACAATCCCTGCAGTCATTCCCTCATTTTGACTGTCGTCAATTTGTCTTCAGGGACTCTTTACCATACCAAATTTTTCTACGTTTTTATAATGCCGTTCACAGTAAAAATGCAGAAAATGCACGAAAATGCACCCTTCAACTCTCAACATTTTAATTTTCATAAATACCTGTACGTGTGCAAAACTGACAATGTACGCTAATATACTGTATCCTGTAGCACATTCTACGAGAAGAGATGCTCAATTCAAAACTCAAAAGCACTGAAAATGCTTAGCTTTCCTTGTTTTGGCAAGCACCACCGTTGATAAAAAAAGAGCCAGCGAATGTCACATTACGTTTTGGTATGTGCTAATTACTTTTTGTAATGTTATTACAACATGAGTTAATTTAAGATGTGAATATGGTTTAACCATTTGCATGCACACTTATTGTTGCCAGTTGCAGTGCAGTTGTCATTTTTAATGATTCTGCATTAAATCAACATAATTTGCATGTTTCACACATTTGTTCTTTTATCCCTTCACATTCTACATCTTTTCAGAAAGTCATTTCTTTCTTCATTTCCCTTTGTTTACCTCACTAACTCATATTTGCAACCACTTAAGTGATGCTGCAGCTAAACAACAAATATATAATAATGGCACGACACACGGTCCTTCTTGGGATAGGGCACCTCGTGTGTGTTCATGTCATACTTCTTGTAAATCTTAAACGTGTCAGAGAAATAATTCAGAAGCATAAACTAACGCCTCCACAAATTAAACTGGCATTGCTATGACAAAGCTGTGAATCAGTTCTCGATTATAAGTCTTTTAACAATCTTTCGTTTGCCACTTGTTGTTGGCATTAAGCAGTTAATGCATTGTGTACATATTATGACGTATGGGGATGGTGCCAACACGATCACCGTGCCTGTAAGATATATTGTTGTTGTAGTTGATGATGATGGCGATGACATGAAGACTGTGATATTGACATTGTAAGCAAGTTTGCTTGATTGTACTGATCTGGAGAATTCTTTCTTTCGAATATTGACATGGTGTCGAGAAGGGGGAAAACCAGTTCACCAAGAAGTATTTCTTCAGCAGTATTCTACCATGAATCACCTCAAAAGTTACTATTTTTACATTCAGAAAAATGAGAGTGCATACTACTTACTACATTAGTTTATTATTTCCTAATTACGTTCTAATAAGAGTAAATCTTCAATTGTCAACCTGCTTGAAGGACACTATCCCGGCACAGCACGGATCGTTTCGTATCGTATACTAGGTAGTTCGACTAGTTGCACATGAAACTAAATGTGGAACTGGTCCGGCGTATAATAGTGCTAGATCAGACAATATTTTCTTCCTCTTTTGTGTTGATAGGACGGAATATCAAAAAATAATTCTTCCTAATGGGAAGATGTATTCAAGAATGTTCATATAGTCTATAATACAATGGAAACTAAATATTTTGATCACTTCCTGTTGTCAATTTACCGCCTTTATACGCCCTTGAGAAGTACGTACACAAAACATTTTTGTCACCTATATTGAAAGACTGTTAAGAATGTGATATGAAGAGACTGTTTATGAAGTATAACGAGGAGCAACAGGAAAACCAGTTTTGCATTTGGACGAACGCATAACGAACGTATTATCTCTCCAGAAATGATATCGTTTGAGGAACAAACTCCTTTCCTTTGTTTCAAGATCTTTGCAACGCGTTTTTACGTGATATACTAAGCTTGAATTAGCGACAGGGTAACATTCTTGTTATTGCATTAAACAGTGTTGACTGTTGCGCATACTTTAATGATGACAATGTCAAGATTGTAATTTCCATAGAATGCCACAAAGTGAGAAGCTTACATGCAAACCCGCTCTAAGGTATTTACGAGTAAGCCACCCACACATTCAGTTTCAAACGCAAGTAAAAATAATGTCTATTTGAATGCAAATCATGACAACAGTTAATTATTACCTGGTACAGACGTCTTTGATATGCATCATTCTAACACCATTTTACCTTGTCATTTAGCTACGATGGAGATACATCAAACAAAAGGATGTCCTATTCGCCATCGTTCACCTACACGCCAACCCAATTTCCGCCTCGTTGGTCACAAAGACATTGACAGTGAAGTGACGGCTGTTGGACACTGTTCTGCTCTGCGGTTTGGAAACACTTGGCTGACAAAATACATCTTTAATGAAAATTTATCCTTGCATAATATTGAATAAAGAAGAATGAACTGTCAACATGAGCTGCTGAATTGTTTCCTGAGAGTAACAATACAGGGAGGATGTTTACATAGGTCAATGTGATCATGATCAATGAACACCACCTTTCTGGATAGGACAACCGTATCCTATATGGTCTTAATACTTGGATTTTTCAAAAAAATAAAATAATAGTATTATCTAGGTATTAGCATCATAGAATTCCACACTACTGAATTCAGTCATGTCATCATCGTAAGTTCATCATTCACCATATTGCCGGCAAAACAGTGCGTATAGGTATGGAATAAAAATTAGTAGCTACTTTGTTACAAAATATCAAGACGAGTTTTGGTGTGAAATTATTTCCGTGCAAAAATACAAAGACAAACGGACGAAATTCTTGGTGAGTCTCGAGGACGAGACAAAACAAGCATTGGTATATTTATAAAATTTATGGTCGTTACAAAAAAAACGTGTCCGACCACTTCTGCACTTCTACCATTATCATCATATCACTGAGGAACCCTATCGTTATGCATATTTAAATGGTATGTACAAAAAGTGCATATCAAATGAGAAGGCAGAGTGGATATTTTTTGCGTCGAGTTGTAAAGTAGTGAAAATCACAACAACAACGGACATAATCTTCTGGTAAAGGCCATACAAATGCGCATTCTGTACACATCTCCAAAGCCACTATGACTATGACCCATTTTTTGAGTATTGGAAAAATCACAAGAAAGAGATGCTAATTGCTAATGAGTGTGTGACGATGATTATTGATTCATTTTCTCCACCTTTACAGCCTTAAATCTTTCCTGACATAATTTCGTCTCAGGTTGTCAGAAACAATGAAATTGAATCATTTAAACTTTTAAACTACAAATGTTTGCATAGATACATGAAATGTAATCAATGTTCACGATTAACAAACAGGGAACAAAATGAACGTGATAATTGACAATTGGTTATTTTTCAAATGAGATCTTGTTTGAAGGTGAATAATCATGCGTCTCAAATCACAGTAATTATATTATATGCGATTAGATATTCTGAAGAATCGCGTGTCTCAAATGCTGCAGAATATTAATTGTTAGTCAAGCATCGTCCGCGTTGTATTGACTTGATAGTCCACTGACCCGCTTAATTGGGACGTATAGCATCATATTGCATGACACCAGAAAACGTAGCATGAACCCCATAAATTCCATCATACTGAATTTGTATAATTTTTTGCGATTATGCACTAGTTTATGTCATTGGCCGTCTGAAAGTTTCGCAAGGTTGTTGTTCTTTTTGTGCTCACCTTTTACAGTGAAATATATAAAAAAAACTTGCTTTGATTTTCGTGATTATGAGACGTGGTATATCCTGAAAGAATATAGCATAAAGGACACGTACTAAGGTGCCCAGGTCAGTGTGTACAATGCTGAAGAACAGGAAGCCGACGACGCCGACGACGCCGACGATGGGTTGATGTCGATGGCCAGTCGCATCGACAAGTGCATTGTTGAATGTTGAATTGTTCAAGGAAGCTGCATCTGCCTGGTCAAAGCGGCCATTCTAACCATAACATCATACGATACAACATACAATCTAATATAACACAATTTCTCAAATCTGGGCCACTAGGTAAAACCATTCTCATAGAAAGGGCAAGCATGAGCATCATGAGCTATATAAAAATGTGGATATTTCTCTCTTTCATTGTATATAAACCGTCAGTCAATCATTCATATATCTTGAATGCATTGCATCACTTTCAAGATGCCAACGGCCAACATGTATTTTGGTAAGCACCAGTAAGTACTGAAAATTACCAAAACAACTAGGCAAACAACCATTTTGTAGTACAATTGTACAGTTTACAAACTACAAAGATAGCTTCCGTAAGCACATTATTGTAGAATCGTCGTTGTAGTTGTACATTGTACTGACACGAGAGCACGAGTAGACGCCTAATCATGACTATAGGTTTCTTTTATATTGTACCAGCAGCGTCCATCGTAGTTATTCAAGCGCTTGTTGGACGGAAAAAACTTGCCAAAATGTAGAATAATTACATAAATTTAATGCTATTAAAGATTCTAGTAAAAGTAATCTAAAGTAACAATAAACCTATTTAATACCATAATACGAATAATACCATAAAAATTAAAAATCTCATTTTGAGAGCGGAAGGAGAGACATGATATTGTTCCATTAATCCTAAACGTTTGATGCGATTCCGTGGTACTTCGGGCTTCCTCATTCAATCTGTTAAGTTTATAATTATAATCACAAGAATTCCTATGAACGCTGTATTGTTCATTTCTGTAAGTATATTAAAAAAGGTTACATATTAATTTAGAAAACATATTATGTACTTATTAAGATTTTAACTTAACATTGGAAATGTCTACGATATCGTGACGGACGCAGAGATTAATGTGATCAAGTGACTTTTGATGTCCATAGCATTTCCATTTATGCAAATGTAAGCGTCAAGGTGCGAAAGGTAGAGGAGTTCCGACTTCCAGCTAATTACAAGGTCAACAAGGACAGAAACTGGAGATGTGTTGTGTTTTAGAGATGCCTCGATGACTGAATGAACATTCTAATGTAGTATGTAAAAACTATGGATGGGTTACAAAGAAGATGATGCGTAACAGTTCCATTGATATGATGTGGATCTCGCATATACTTCAGAGTTCAGATTGGCAAAACCCCATTGCGAAAAACTTCCCCAAAGAGATTCAACTTAGAATTATGAAGATTTGCGTCATTGCTAAAAAACTCATTCGTATGCAAATGAATCCTGCGTTATTCTATTCTTAATGGTCGTTGACCCTACACAATATACTTCATATTACGCCGCTTTCTTTAAAGAAGCAATCGGTTGTTATGTCATACCTTTAAAAAGTTGGGTCTTTCATTTCTTCCTGGATGGCTTTTTTACGTTGAACACAGTCAGTGTAATTTATTATTTTTTGAATTTCTGAAGATCAAGCTGAATCACTTGATAAAGTGAACTTCCATTCAGTGTGTATTCTACGTATATAAAACATCCAAAACTTCAGTCTCGCTGAGGAAGGCGGGATTGAGCGATGACATTGAAGACAAGGGAACAATTGTGAGAGACCACACAGTTGACAATACATTTGGCTGATTTCAATGTGTATGCACTTCCGTTATTCAATACACGTGATGAGGAGCAGAAAGATGACAAAATAATCAAGATTAATTGTGTGATTCACACATCGTCGGTTTCATCATCCGTTTCATATAGTTACAGAAGTCTAACCTCCTTTATGTTTCTTCAAATGAGGACAATGCCAAAAGTCACACAAGTCTTATGGTTTTTTGTCACATTCCTC
This sequence comes from Harlomillsia oculata, assembly GCA_019776145.1. Lineage (NCBI taxonomy): Eukaryota > Metazoa > Arthropoda > Collembola > Entomobryomorpha > Oncopoduridae > Harlomillsia > Harlomillsia oculata. The sequence continues at coordinate 9,895 of JABASF010001157.1, read as the reverse complement.
AAGGTAACTAGTTGGAACAATTAATGACGATACTCATCACATCACCAGTTGTCTGTCCAACTCCCTTTCAATGTTCTTGTTCATTTCTGCGTTGAGGATGAGGACCTCGCAGCTCCTGACATCCTGGGCACGTGTCACTCTCGCCTTCACCCGTAAAGTTGTACTACAAAAGTGATATAAGGCTCAATCATGACAAACATTTATTTACGACAAATTGATTACGACGTCATCAACTTAATCTTCTCAATCTTTTCATACGCACATTATACTGTAAACCGTTATAGTGTTATTATATTTTGTTCGATTATTTTGATCATTGACTGTAATAATTGTGTGTTCTTCACATTGAAATCATTAAATGGGAGGACTCGTACAAATATCAATGAAAAGGTTTATTGTTTCAAGTTCAAAAAAAGGACTTGTTCCGGAAGAAACACAAAAGGGTCACAATCTCATATGATTAAATCACCTCAGCATTCATCTTGTCAACTTGTGTCTGCATTTCAATTCTGCACTATGCAATACAAACCAGTTATCTTCTTGTTTAATGAAATTATACTATAGACTATAGACATGTTGACAGTTGACACGAGTCGAGCCAAGTCGAACAAAACTGTATATAGGTAACCAGTATAACCATATCAAAAATGCTTCTATGTAATTGGAAAATTTCATGTGAAATATTTAACATTATTTCGCCGACTTGTTCAAAATGACCACGTATTCGAAACTAATGAATGGTCATGCTATTCACTAAAAAGTCGAAAGAACTTTTATCTTTTTTATTCTGGCAAATGATTGAAGAATATGGTTATTTCCACCGCTAAAATTCCGTAAAAACGGACCCTAAACATTTTTGGTTGCAGTTGTGCACGGAACAGTACTATTACAGAGATCGTTTTCTATGCATCATGTATGTTTCTTGTTATTCCAAAAAAATTGAAATAAAAGCGAATTTTTAAAACGATAAAAACAATTCACGTTTGAGTTGACATATTATTCAATCAGTGTATCATCAGGAGTGCAATGTGCAACCCAATTTCCTCTTCACTGTGAGCAAACACACTACCGCACGTGTTTCTTCACCATCGTTCAAAAGTATTTTGTTATTGTTGTTGATTTATCTCATATTGTATACGAGCAATATAGCTTCATCAAGATGCACAACGTGACCATTTGATCATATCATAACTTGCCTCCGTTGTGCATCAAAGGTAATACTTTGAACAAGCTTTCAAGCCTCACACGGCTTCTGTCAACAGGCTGACACTTCATATGATGATCCAATTACAAATTGCAAATGAACAGGTCGCCACAGAAATGTAATACTACCGGCTAATCTTTGTTAATAAATGTTCAACATTGTTTACTCATTCATTAAATTGGACATCAATTTACGAGTGCGAGAAAAATACTAATATAATAATTATTATGCGAAAAATGCAGTAGCAACAGCAATGATTTTGAAATCATCATCAACAGGTCTTGGCTAACTGCTCTTAAAAGAAAAATGACTCAATTTGACTTCCTCACTCATCAGTATTTATATAAGATTTTTGGTTTCCACAATTTAATACGCTTTCTCTTCAGAAAATGGGCAAAAACGTCATTATTTTTCGTCACTTTTTCTGCGTCGTTCACCTGAAATGTATTATATTGCTTTCTTAAATTGAAGTAAGAGCTGCTACTGATATTAGGTATTAACCTTTTCAGTTTTCATGAATGGATGACGTTAATGACGAGCATTCCGAGTGACTTTGTTAGAACCGCTGAGTCATCTTTAACTTTCCAAGTCTCAGGCTCACTCGCAAGCAAAACTCGATCTTGAATGATTTCTAAATATACCTCCACGGATTTTCTCATTTGTAGTCTTTTCCTAGTGAATAAGTCATTGAGGTTGCTTAAGAAATTATTAACATTTTAAGCTACGCGATTCTATATGTCAAACATCAAACGTAAGGAGACGAGTTATTTAGCTCCAATAAATCGTTAATAAGTAAAAATAATATTAAAAAACAAACAAAACAATAAGAGGAGTAGTTTGTTATAATCGTAATAGAATACTTGTAAATTGCACTAATTTTGCTGTAAAACATTTTATGACATCTAATAGACTTTACACTCCGCCGTTACTCAAATCTCATAAAAACAAGATTAGCATCATTTTATGAATGTAAATGTAATTATGCCAGACCGAAATTCACCTTGACATATCATTTTCCTTTCGCTCAATATCTTATTTGAATATATTAAAAAAAGTCACAATTTTCTTTAAAAACGTTTAGTGACCAGTACATAGAATTCCTATATATTTATATATATAGGAATTCTCAATGCTTAAACGATTATTACAGTACTACTTTTTCTATTGTAATTACAATGTATGCCCAAACAGTTAAGTGGCAGTTCTTGATGGATTTGCAATCTAAAGCGGCGTGTAAATGTGCATTCCTTGGCGAAAATGGCACTGGCTCTTGGCAGCCGGCAGAAGATCAGAAACTAGTTCTCCTATTTTAACTTGTCATTCAGCATTACATATTATAATGAAACCTTGCTTCTGAAGAGAGTATATTATAAAAAAGCAATCGTTTATTCTTATTTGTCTATTTGTCCTTGTATGATTTTGCTATTATTTTGCTATTGAAAGGAAGACTCTCAAAAGAAAGTAAGGGTCAGGAATGTGTATATGGTATGGTGTTTGTTGCTATTAGTACACAAGTACACGGTGTTTTGTGTATAGATCGAATACAGCTATCAATCAACCACTGTGTTCGCATTAAATAATATAAATTAAAATGAGTGATACCATTCTGAACTAGTACATTCAGTACCATTTAATTATTACTTTGACTTTTGACACCCGTCGTCAGTGCCACATGTTACAAACACCAAAAATTTGCGTGTGTATGTATAAAGTATAATGTATTAGTAACAAAGCAACGCCAAAACGTTATTACACGTAGTAAACTTGCATGTAAGGTAAAATTAAATCATTCTAATTTAATTGAATTGAAACAAATGGAATAAAGAGTTAATTGACAACACGGGGCAACAATAAGACATGTACATTGACACACAACAAGTCATCCGATGCTTCAATATGTAAATAACTTTTTGTTGAAGGACAGACGTGGAGAAGGACGTTGAGTTTGGCCAACTTTTACTACTGGCTTCTGAGATGATTTGACTCATTTTATGCTATGCGAACCTTATGTGGTAAAAAAAAATCATGTCACACTCACACACTATGAAAAATGAAACGCCGATTTTAACTATTCTCAAGAGAGACATTTATATGTTTATGTAATTTATGACCGTACCATCGCATCACCGTGTCCGACAGATTTTTGCCATTTTAGGCTAGGGTTTTAAAAGTGTGACTAGCTATGCTCTGACCATTGAAATATTTATATATCCATTTTCGTGTCGGTACTGTTACCTGTTACGTTACTGTAATCAGTTCATAAAGTAATTACATGCAGATTCAAAACGTGCGTGCGTAATTCATTTTCATAATTACGTTTGAGCTGTTCGTGTCTTTTTTATTTGGGTTAAAGAAATAAAAGTATTATATGCGTATTTTCCGGTTTCATATTATGTAGTTTCTTTATTTTCTGTTGAATTAAAAAAATAGCAAGCCGTTCAATTTCATAGTATGTTTTCATTTTGATAAATTTTATCATTTGAGTATACCGTATACCATTCACAACGATATTAATTAACACTATCGTTAGCAATTCGTTAGCAACAAAGTCGTATTTTTTATTTTTAGCATTTGTCCACGGCGTTTCAAAATGTTTTAGATTTACTTAGTTAGATTACGAATTTATAAGAAATGGCGATGATACAGAAAAACAGAATCAAGAACGGTTTAACAATTCATTGAATTCATTGTACTCGCGAGCCGGAAATTTGTAAATAAGTCAAAGAAGGTTACCAATTTTAAAGTGGTAAAACCATTTCTCATGAGATTTAATTGGCATATATTATTATTAAAAATACGGAAAAAGTAATTTAATGTGACACGCATCCTGAAATTCCATTTCAAACCATGAAATGACGTGCTTTTGTATTTCGTGATCTAACAATAACGATTATTTTCTCATGCTTATTAAAAGTAATTCAGTTTGATTGCTTATTCAAGTAACTTATTTATTTTCATATCGTTTTGTGAACGTAAAATGCAAATTACTTTTTTAGTGGTGCCGCATTTAATAAAATTATATCTAAAGTACAAGATTAAAAAGGACCACACAAAAATCTACAAAATCATTGCTAAATTACATTACTTTAAGCGAGCACTTGGTCAAATCATGCATTGCATTGTTTCCCCTCAAGTCCGTATTGAAAATTGAACAGATAGACAACGCAGAAAATGGTACTTTTTCTTATATTCTATCGTACATCGTGTGGACGGAGTTAATTGTTTTGTACAAACCGCTTCCAAAAACGAATTCAAAATGAGACAATTAACGGTATTCATGTAAATCACACGGTATTTGACTTTGAACAGTCTCTTCTAAAATATTTCTTGACTGCACGATGACATGTAATATTAAATTTGTCAATCATTATTATACGGTAGTAATAGTAACAACACGATCAGACGCATTGATTGTCGAGAAAAGCATTTGAACGAAATTAGTTACAATAAAAGAATACAAAACAGTTTGTAAGTATATATAGTTGGATATTTTAAGTGGTACAGTCAAACGTCAATCAAGAATTAATTATTTGGTGTGTGCAGTATTACATGGACTAACTACTTTTAACGTAATTTACATTAAAATCTGACACGGGTGACACGACGGAAATGATGGGAAGAATGACGTTCCGCATGACCATTCGGAAAGGATGTGCAGATTTCCCCGTCATCCAAATGTACATAATGTAGACAGAGGAAAGGCACATTGCAGCAAAAGATACCACAATCACTCCAGCCAAAAGCATGAGGAGGCCAATGATGCCGTCCAACGTTGAGTATGATTCCATTCTCCTTTGTTTTTTATATCTGCAAGAACCATAAAGAAATTTCAATGTCAGTCAATACATATAAGAAGACGATTTATATTGTAAAACTACAATTCAAGTATCCAGCTGAAGTGGTTCAGGAAGAAGGCGCAATGACCATAAACTGTCCAATCAACAAACCCCTAACACGTTGAACGAATAAAAAAACTTTGCATATGTTTTAAAAGGTATAGAGAGTAGACGTACCGACGTCGACAACTACTTAATGTAATATGCAACGACTTGTGACAGTACACCTTTTGCAATATAAAGATGCGGTGTATAAAGATGCGGTGCTCATATAGAAGTCTTAAATATGCAAAAGCGTCAGCAGTAAGTGGTGGATTAGCGTGGTTTCAGGGCCATATGCAAAAATTGCTAATAACCACAAATAATGCCAATGCTCGTTTCAACCTTAGCCAACGAAAGAGAGTTCATTGCGTTAAAAAGTAAAAAATTTTCCTATTAAGCCAACACGGTAGTGTTTAAAATGAAAAATTGCACATTTGCCTTTAAAAAAGGTACATGTAAAGGTAAAAAGTAAGCTCGAGAAAAATAAACGTAGAAAATTGGCTACCTGTGTAAGTTTACGCGCTTTTTATGGACACCAGGGGCACTTTGAGATTACACCAACTTTAGACGAGATGGGATGCAGAGAATAATTTGTAATACAATTAATGTATGGATGAAAGCTGTCCAGGAATGATTCAACTTCCGGATTGAAATGGGTGTCACAGAAAAAAAGTATTGGCGAATGGTAAACAAATCTGAGGAAGAGAAAATTAATCTTAATGGGAAGACTGGAGAGGAAGAAAACGATTTATGCTAGCAGCAAGCAGTGTGGAAATGGAATGACAAGCGTGAATGGGGAGTTCACATTAATTTATGCAGTCAAGGTGAACACAAACTGTTGCTTTGAGTTGAGGAGAAGACGTTGAGAGTGGCTTGGCTTGACTGAGTCAGAGGAACTGCGAAAGGTACCTAAAACCTAACACACTTAGCACACGGACACAATCACATCACATCTTTTCTTGTCTATTTCAAATCTGCAAAGTCTTTTCCTTTCCTCCAATAAAGTCGAAGTGTCCAGATGTATACTTGCATTACAAACCTCTTGGTCTTCTACTAACTCATTCACTACGTGTACTAGTATACTATTTTGGATTGGATGCCTCTTATTTGCAACAATGATCCTCATCAAACAACAATGGTTCGGCTTCCCATAGTGTACAATACTACAATGTGGAACGTGTACACACACCACAAATAACTCCTAGCCTTTATATTTGCAGTACATGCATATTTTACTGATTAATCTTCAGCAACATTGACTAGTGAATCGTACATACCAACGAGAAATGTTTTAGTAATATCAAATCTTCAAGTATGTATTATAAAATATTACTATAGTAAGTAAGTATTCCATTAGTGCATGTGCAGTTAGTACCATTCATGTATTGTATGTATTATTTTTTACTATTTTTAATTTGTGCGTGAGTGTGTCTGTGGGAGATGCTCCTATACAAATGCACGCGAATCATCGCGAGAATGACAAGGATAAAATATAAATCTCAAATGTATAAAATTTTATTACATTTTAAGATATACCATTTTACCACTCTGGCTTTGGCTTAGAATATTTACCTTTCAAATTTAATTGCTCGTGGAAGCATTTAAGAAGTCATCGTCGTGCATTCGTTTTTAATTTTACCCCATAACTTCTTGTTTTCTATGTAGTTACCTCACAATTACCTCATTTCATTTCCCATCATTTACTCTTGATCTAAAGTTCATGACTGTGTGATCGTTATCGTATTTATTCTCTTTGTTATTCCTACGTTATTAGATAATTTCATACCAGTAATTTGGAAATTTTATATTTTTATTGATTTTGTAAAGCAACAAAAAATGTACGATATTCACGAATACTTATTGCATTATTCACGTCACATTCGTGACAACTTCCATTTCCGACTTTTAAGTAACTTAATGCCCCTTGATACGTCAATATTCACGAAAAGTGGGAACAAGGAAAGGAAAAATTATAAATGCAATCTGCAATATTGACACTAGGCTTTCAAGTCAACGTCTACAAAATGAGCCTTGCTCGATCTCTCAAAGACGTCACTACACAGGAAAATACGCTGTGGAGAGGATAAGTGAAGGGGTTAAGGCATTTTTGTCCCTCTTCTCTCACTTGGAATGAAGTATATAATGGTACAAAGAAGAATATAATATAATCCACAGATTGTGGTATGATAAACGTATAATGTGGTTAGACGTTAGACTCATCCATGTCATGAGTTCATGAATTTATAATCTCTAATGCTTTTGTGCTCACCTGCATTAGTTTTAAGTTTAACCGTCAACAAGCTCAATAAAAACATTGTATAGTGGTTTAAAAAACGACGTCTGTATCCGTTAATCGATTTAAGGGGTAAAGGTGAAATCAAAAGCAAAGAATGTCACATGTCAAATAAGTACTGAATAAAACCATGGAGCAAATGATGCATTTTTCTGTGCATTATACGGGTCTGGGATTCTGTTTTTGAATAGAATAATTTTGCTACTGAAGGTCGTATTTAATTTGGTGTGATTTAGTATTAATTCTATTCGTTCTTATGCAATGTGCCTTGAGTTTCTTCCGTTCCGCACTGCGACTTTGCCTTGGGTAAATTATTTTGTCTGCGAAAAAGCACAAAAACTATAGTCCATTATATTGGATTCTGGAGCTCTAAAAACTTCTGAGAGGCGTAGGTTGGGAAGTCCGCAGTGAGCGTTTACATAAAAAAACTCCACAAGAAAAAGAGAAAAGCATTTTCGCAACCAACCATAGGCAAGAATTTGCTTTGAACGGAACTGTGCATTTCGTGCCAAGAGTATTACAATGCAGTCTGGATTCAAAGACATTTCTTTTTGCCTTTTTGCAGATGTTAATTTAACTCTTAGTATATTACTATACTTTAAGGGATTTTGTATGATACAACGTTTTTCTGCTTTCATAGGTTTTTTTATGGTGAAGAGAACTAAAGCTCTTTCCAGGATCTATTGTAGCCTATAGCTCTATGATGCTGTGAATTACTACCGACTATCTAAACGTTCTATTATACACGATGTATAATTTACATCCTTCAAGAAAAGGATTTAGACAGAAACATGACTCATTCTTGACATTTGTAGTCTAAAAGCTTCACATGATTTCTCTTGCAAGCATGTTGTCACAATTTCCTACGCGGAATGTGATGTGAACCAGTCTGTAATAAACGTAATCATTCATAGAGGCTAATGATAATGAAACTAGTAAAATTTATAATAATACCCTTTTTTCAAAACTTGTTTACAAGTAGTGATATAATAATGTACTGATTGAACGAAAATGTTATTGCAGAACTACGAGTAAGGATGAACTTCAATGACAACCCCTTTTCATGAAAATTCCGAAGGTGTTGTTGTTCCTAAATCATAATGTGGAAGTTGTAGTAGCATTAATAAACAGTAGAATGAGCTATAAAAATGTATTGATGATTATGTTGTGCTTGTGCCTTGTGATTGTGGAGTTCCCACGACATGAAAGGCCGGCGAAGACGGAGAGCACAAGACAACAAAATCACACATCCTCAGGTTCACGCCGTCCAAGGAGGTTGTATACCAACAAATGATAATAAATGCACATTTTGCGTCATTCATGAGCTAAGTGTCCATCAGGACCCAAGGGTCTAATGGACATAATGGAAGTAAGAGGAGGTAGCAAATTAGCAACGAGTACACAGTGAGAAGACTCTCTTGGGCTTTCACACTTGTTGCCATTGAGTCTTTAATCACTCAAACATGAGCAATATAAGCAATACACATAACAAACTGCTCCATTAAACGAGGTCAATGCAAAGGTTAGTCTCGTCATCTTCAAGAGGACCATTGGGACATGTGTCCGACCCATATCACTTCTCACCCGCCGGAGAAAAGGAGCCCAAGGTCGATTTACATGTGACATACCAAAATTCAAGATGCTCCATCAACGCTAATACCATTTATTAAATCCTACTAAATTTGACGATCCTTTATTTGAATTTACATTATTATAAACCTTACATTTCATAGTGTAATGTTCGGAAGAAACCGACACTCTTGTAAAAATAGGCGCAAAACATATCGTACACGTATTTGACAATTACGCCAATTGTTCCTTAACAGACAGAAGACAGACATATTAGACTGGACGTTAGCACGTTACTATGAGACTGACGACAGTGTACGCAGACTGACCATGACACAGAAAAGACAAAATATCGAGCAATATGCAAAAAAAACTTTGGGTGAATAATTGCCTGTGTCATAAAATGTGCTTCCAATTTGCATTTTTGGTAGTGTAGATGAATATTCTTAAGTTGTCAGCTTATGTCACCTGGTGTGACCATTAATCGTGTTTTTACCCCACGCACACAACATGCTTGTATACTGCTGTTTCTGTTCTCTGTTTACTTTTTCATGCAAAGTGACCACAACAGATGAATTCAGCTAATCTATTATTTTTATTATTACGTTTATATTAGCATAAATTGAATTATGAACACTTTCGAGATATTTAGCAGGTATTACTCGTCTGTAAAAATTTGATAGTCATTCCCATTTCTTTCGCAATAGTTACTTCAAACAATGATTCATATCCGACAAGGTCAGGAAACACCGTCGAATCAAAATCCAATTATTCAATTCGCTAAACTCCTACGTATTAACATTTTCCTACTTTTCCTAGAATTTATATTCGTGTCATTTCATACAGTTTAAAGATACATATTGACCTGCAGATAATGTAGTAGAAGTAGCAGTAGAACCGAAATTGCATGCAGAAAAAGTTAGTGTTAGAAATCGAATGATTTACCTTACC
>JABASF010001156.1:0-25697 GCA_019776145.1 Harlomillsia oculata | reverse complement strand
CGATGCAGTTTTCCCGGCGCCGCCGGGTTGCCGACGCCCCCGACTCACTGCCGGAATAAATGACGACCAAAAATGTCTATGGGGAACCAACTTTTTTTTCTTACGTCAATTAAATTACATACTAGTTTTGGATCAAGTTACCCCAAAATTGCCATTTTGGCATCACGAAAATTTACGTCCCGAGAAAGATTTTCGTGTAATTGTTTACGAACTTACGAAAATGATCAAAACAAAACCGTCATGCACATTATTACATTCCCAATGAAGAATTAAAAGTGGGAAACTCCGGGAACGGTCAGCCGTCTGTTGGAAACTCGGGACGGCGGTAATGTGAACCGGACCGAGTCCGGGATTAGCCCATTGAATTGTTCTGGTACGGGGTACTGCGGTAGAATGTCAATGCGACAAATTGGTCCAGCACAGGTCCAATTAGGTGTTTAAAAATCAAAAGGCACAAACTTTATTGGGTCGCGGATTTTCTTTTCGGATAATATGTAAATAACACTCACAAGGTCAATCAGCAATCCCGTCTCAAGTCCAAGCTTTGACCTGTCAGGATCATGAAATATAAATGCTCTCAAATCAAAATGTGCTTTGAAGTTTTCTGAAATCAATGAATATTTTAGCTACCAGCATTATTGATTGATTTTTTTATAGTTGGCCATTACTGGCCTGTCAGTGATGTGATGTATTATGTAACCTTGTCTGCGGACTCTGGAGTCTAGTCATTGCAGTTGTTATTCCAATAGGTAAATCTTATTTTCGTGTTCCAACTTTATGAACAGGCTTTTTGAGGCGGTGGCCAGTGGCCTACTACGTCCTGTGACCTTGTCCATTTCAAAAGTTAAATGAGCGCAACAGTCTCTATAATATTCATTGTAAACCGTCCCTTTTATTCATTTTTTAATCCTTGACACCAAACGTGACAGTTTTCAATTACAAATGTAACGATACACGCCGAAATTGAAATCAAATATGCACAAAATGTTAACAGGATTGGTCCTTGTAAACTAATAGCAATCGGCCCTTCAACTGGATGTCTTACGTTTATGTTGATAAGAAATGTTGATGCGTACTCGTGCATGTTTCTCCAGTGAGCTAGAATTCCAGTAGCCAATAATAAGTGACTTGTTTTATACATCTCCAACGAAAGGGAGCCAATCGAATAAACTTCAAAGACATGAGATTTTAGTTTCTCTTGAACAACATGACATTTCTTCCTAATTTCAGGGGGAACACTGAGGAATGCTACACTCTTTTCTTTCAAATTGAAGACACCGGTAGCATGACCTGCGTGCTTTGCAATGCACGCTGCATCATCCGGTGAATAACAGTAATTAGATTTATCTGACACTACATACAACATGGACGACACATTGGTTGCAACGACGCCAGCTTTTGCAAGGTCTTCAGCATAAAGGTCTCTGGTCCATGATACATTCATTTCATACGTCACAAATCCAAATCCTTGTCGAAAGAGTTCCAAAATAGTCTTCAGATCTTTTTCTTTGTTGGGCACAATGAGGTTGCCGGTAATTACAGACAAATACGCAGTGTTCAAAACCAAATTGCTTAGCAGAAATATTGCAACAATTCTACCTTTCGACCACCGACTATTAGTAAGTGGCAATCCAAGGAAGGATAAAATGAAGTTGATGCCGTATTCTATCTTTCGGGTTACAGCTATGAGTAAACATGTCGTTATACAAATAAATAGCCAGGTCAAGTTATCAAACGGTATGGTGAAGAAATCAATGCCAGTCCCTGGAATTATTGGTTGATCTCTGCAGTAACCAAAGGAAACATCCACCACGTCCATACCGAGACTTTGTTGTTTTTGCACATGATCGAGTCTCACCAAGAAAGCACTATATGAAACAGTAAATTCCTTTATATATCCGGAGTAAGCAAATTCATAAAACGACAAGTTGTAATAACTTGCCACCATGTAATTCAAAGCAATTGACTTGGACATGTTGCGCAATTCATCCGCTTTCCATTTACGGAGTGGTTCTCGATAGATTTTGTACGAGTCATTACGACTTGCGACCAAATCGATTTCCGTTATAGCTCCATGACCCTTATAATTGAACTCCTTGTCAAGTTTTCTTATCGTTGTCGTTGACAAATTTTCAAATCCAATGATGGGTTCAGGGGTAAATCGATTCTTGCATAAGTAGCACACGAAGCTGCTAGTTTCATTTTCCCCAACCCCTAGAAAAACAATAGGGAAACTGATTTGGTACAGATGCGTTGGTCGGTTGAAATGTTCCATGATGATTGACCGTGAAAATTGAGTCATTATGAACATGACAGATGAATCCGAAATGTTCTTGAAGTATTCAAGTTGAATCTTCATAATTGATATTTCTTGCGGGACAATGTTTATTCCAGTGCAAATGAAAACGTAAAAACAGTTTTTGCTATAAGAAAATTTTGCTGTGGTGTTTTCGCTCGTCCATGGAATTTTATGGTTTACTTCAGGTACATCACGAAACATGAAGACATTTGAAAAGCTTACTTGCACGTACTCAAATTCAGCGTTAATTTGAGTCAGGAAATTAGTTTCACATTCCCCCGCTTGTAATCGTGATTGTAAACTCAGAATTACTGTGCATTCTATTTCTACTTGTAATTGTAGTTGACGTACCATATCCAAGTGGGATTCTACGATTCCAAAACTGAAAATTAAGAATGTAACAGTAATCATTTTAATGCCTGATTCTCAAAACGGATGCCCTTTGTCTTATCTGTACACTCTGCTAAAACTGTCGCAATTCAGTAAATGGCTATGGCAGTTCTATAAAACTCTGAGAAGTAATGAAATGATATGAACGCATAATAGCATAAACACCTCGTTTGTCAATTTATTTACTTCGCGTCATCTCAATGTCACCATCACTGTGTCAAATGGCAATTGAACTAACATTTTTTGTGTCCATGTTTGTTAGCATAATATGAATATTAATGTAGCAATTGTCTTGAAAGGTTGAAACGGCAAAATGTCTGCGGATCTACAATTTGTTGTGTTCTCCGTAAATTATGTATTAAATCTTTTATGCACATTAAGTCTTCTGATAAGGTAACAAAACTGATCACGATTTCATGTTCTACTAATATAGTCTGTCTGGCAGTATAAACTTTATTCTACATTAGTTTTCGAGACTTTAATTGGGTTCATCAGTTCCATATTATTTACTACTCTCAGTAAGCTAGAGACTTAATACGAATCAAACAGATAACAACTATACTTCTGTACACTAAACAATGAAAGATTTCACAAATGAAGCATAAAATACTGATTCCAATGACACATAAGGTGATTACAACGATATCCACGAGTTTGGTTTCTCTGAAACTCAATGCTTTCGGCAGAGTTGAACTTGCGTACTTGTATTGCACCGCATAATCCCGCCTTTTACCTCTGGACCATTTATGTATTCGAAGGCGATGGAATTCTTCAAACAACTTCCTTTGACACAATAAAAGGCCAAACTCCATCAACCGTTTAATGTAGTCTGACACTCTGTCAGCAGATCTTCCAACGGTCATAATTTTTTTAATGTTTGAGGTGAGATCGGCTGTATCCGTTTTCACTTTTCCACATTTGAACGGGACCCTTGCAGAATAGTATTTCATCCTTTCCAGAAAATACCCCGCATCCAATTTTTCTAAAATGAAGGCATGTGTTTTCCAGTAATCTTTCGTGTAGAAAATATGGGCCGCTGCAAAGTGTCCACTTGACGGTGAACCCTTACCTACTACGAGATACTTTACGTTAGTTTCTAGCCTGTCATGCAATTCATAGCGTTGAAATTCCATAAACATTTCATCTTGACTTTCGTTAAGGAGATATTGGTGTCGGTGTTTTATTGTCCACTTTGAACTCAAACTGTCTTTGACGTTTAACACAACCACGATTTTGTAGTCAGCATCAACCATTTGCCTCAAGTTGTCAAACGTTTTCCATTCCGGAGGAACGATGAATTCACTTGTAATGTGGCTTTCGTAGCATGTCGTTAGAACGATCCCGAAACTCACCGTCACTACGAAACTCCATTTGACCTTTAATTTTGGCGGTGTTTGATGAATTAGCATAGAAAACAGCCGGATGACTTTAAAAGCGACGTCTAGGACATTGCTGACATCCTTGTTCATGCATTCTAACGTGCATATTAGAATGGCTGAACAAAATATCAAAAACCAAGTGAGAGCTGAAAATGGTCGAAACCATGCTTTCAAAATGGACCGATTTTCACGTACTTCGAACTCAGGCTTGCAGTACACGTACATTCTGGATACCGCTGCACTGTGCTTTTGGATCATTTGAAGAGTGGTATGACTGGTTACCTCATATGGTGCTTGAGTGTCTAAAGTAGACGCCACAGTTGGTATCATAGCTTTCATGATGACACTATCTAGAAGCAATTTCTTTTTCTGTTCATTTTTCCAATCTATAATTTCGTAACCAGCTTTCCACAACACCGTGACATTAAAGTGTTTCCCCGTTAGTAGTATCATTGTAATGTCGTCTTCACACGGTTGTACTTTCCTTTTGAATTTTCTGAGCTGGGATTTAATGCATTGCTGAAGACTAACAATGAGATCCTTTTTAAGGAGATTGGAAGTGCAATAAACAATGTAAGGACCAATGGGGGCATCAAACTGTCTCCACCGTTGCATCATGTCGGAACTTCCAATCGGATCGGTTGTATTGAGCTTTACCAATTCAAAGTGCATATCCTCCCGGCAAAAGGGACATTGCACAAAGACGTTTATTACTTGGTCGAAATTGTCAGAACAAGCAATAAAGAACAATTTTGGCGGAGATCGATGGGCACCAAACGCGAAAGTGAATCGTTTGTTACGCACCAATTGGACCTGCGTACTTTTTGGAAATAACACGAAGTTCACCTCGCTTATTGAATTGGCCAGACCCGCATTTATCCTTAAATGAAGGGAAACACCCTTGATGTATTTTTCAACGTAAATTTTACGATTTGGGTGCACCTTAAAAGGGATGTAAAACATGACTCGACACGGTGCCCACTTCATTCGTAATGTGAGGGAGCGTTCGTTTTTTTCGAGTATCCGAGCGTATTCATCCGTTAACAATTCGGTGTTCACCATGACGAAAGTGCCTTGATGACTCGTTACGTAGTGAATCCAAATCCTCTCAGCCAACTCTGGATTTTGAATATGCACAAATTGAAAGACGCAACGATCTAATGCAGGTTCAACTTCTAATATTAACCCTACCATTAGATTTCTAAAGGAAAGGAACAGAACCACGATTAAGAAGGCATATTTACGTGCCATTTTTGTGACGATGTATATTAAAACTGAACAAAATGTGTGTTAGTTTATTATGTGATAGGCCGTATAATCATGACTTCAATTGCTGAGCAACAAGCATTCAAAACAGTGTACATGTTTAAAACATTTACGTTAACTAAGTTGAGCCAGTAGTTACAGAGTGACAAAACAAAGAAAGGTCTGCTATGTAAACAAGCTGTTTCTATGCTTCATTACTTGTGGCTTTTGTGTAATAACAATACTTATATAGACTTTATTCTATGAATTTTAAATGGAAATGATCATAATTATTATTACGTAGTACACATATTACTATATATTTTCTGGTGAACATGATTTAGGTGATAGTGATAATGATGAGTGATAACCTGATAACGTATATATATATACAATCCACGTCATCGTATAGTAATCATAAACATGTCACGGTGTCAGGGTGTCACACAGACATTTGACCTTCTCTTTCGCATGAACGCACTTTGAACACGAGAACACGACTCAGCAATGCGTCATCCATCCGTTTGAAAGTGTTGGAATTGGAATAGGGCTTTCATGGGAAAATTTGAGTCGAATTAGTCCTGTATATTTAAACTCATTTTTTTTGAATCCAGCATCAGCATGGCACGTCACCACATTGCTAACTTTGTTCTGAATACACTAAGAATGTGTCATTAAGTTACTTACTATGTCAGTAAATTCTCTGCCACATGTTTCGATGTTTTACACTTGTACGGCTTCTTCTTTGTGTGAACGGGACGTACTTGAGAGAGTTGAGCTGAGCTGAACGACGGAGAGTGATTCATGAAAAGCTATTAAATATAAATGCTTATATAGCTAGCCTTTTGTAGTTTTATTGTTTCGAATTTCAAAAGCTAGGTAGTTTTTTGAATGACTTGAGCAAAGTAAAAATCTTTCTAATACCGCATTGTACAATTTTGGCCCAAAGTTAATGAAATAGTGAAAGTGGACATTTTCTAAATGCTAGAGTATCAGTACAGTATCAACCCCACAGGTCCTGATAGTATGGGATGTAGGAGAACGGTTGTCCATGATCCTGGGACACCGTGTCCAACAACGACCCGGGAATCGCTTGTCGGGCCTGTGGCTGTTGGTCCTCTAAGGAACGTCCCCAAAGGTCCTGATAGTATGGGATGTAGGAGAACGGTTGTCCATGAGCCTGTTCCATTGTGTCCAGCAAAGACCCGGGAATCGCCTGCTTAGTGTCAGCATTCCCACTGCCCTGTAAAATCCAAATTCAATCATCATGTCTGACGCAAATTAATAAAGTAATTAACACCAATAGCTTTAAATTATACCACGAGGGCCAGTGCGACAATCAGAACGCAAATCTTCATCATTCTTGAGGATTGAAAAGTCCTTAGGAACAAGAGTGACTAAAATATGACATCCTGTGACATCATTTTATACGGTTCGAGACAATACCAAAAGTTGATACAGGTGGCAAGTTCATATACTGTTGCGATAAAGACATGCATGCATGCCGGAGTATTGTGCTTAAATTGACCTTGAATCAAAAACGGCAATGGCATGAACAATGAATAAGTAAACTAAGCGTGAGATATAACTGGATTCTGCAGGCTTTACGTTATTTTTAGCAAAGCATGTGGAATCTGCAAAGAAAATGTTACAAACACGTTTAGTATATTTATGCATACGAAATGCAAACATGAAGAAAATAGCCACACTGTTTGCTTCATGGACAATTCACATAAATGTTCAAGTTCAAACACGCAAAAATTCTCTTCAAAACAGCATTTATTTGACAAATCATTTAAAAAGTATAAAACATGTGACAGCGTAGACGAAGCCATTGATGATGGAAATGATTCCTGCAACCCACTTCTCTCCGTAGTATTGACAGTTTGGGATTTCATTGCACCCATCCTTGTGAAATTTCACTCCAGACGCTATCATAAGCCTTTTTTGAAAAATGATAAAACGATGTGAACATGTAAAGATAACAAAAGGATGAATATACTTATGATATATTGTTGGTTATTACGCTCCTCCGGTAAGCACTAGTATGAAGGCCAAGCCATGGTAAACAGCATCCTAACGAAACAACATGTTTAAACAAAGTCTGTTTGAACAGTTTGAAAACAGTTGTATGATATAACTTTAAACTTACCAAGGTGTTCAGTGTAGATTCGTTGATTTTCATAAGCGTGAGAACAAGGCTGGCCAGGGAAATGATGAGGCAAGTTGACACGAGACCTATAAATGCTTTCTCCTTAGCCAGGGAAGGGACCCCCTCCTCCGCCCCCAATTTTTCAGATAAACGGATCAATTCATTGATGAAAGACTGATCGTAAGCGTGGCCTCCAACTCCGATCGCAATTACTCCCATCACCTATAAAAATGCAAAATTATATACCACTGCAAATCCCGAAGGTGAAATAATTCGATGGCCTATGACTTGGCCTTTCTTTGTAAATGTAAAAGAAAGAATGCCTACAAGGACGGCGACTTTGAAAATGATAATATTTTGTTTCTGCTCCATTTTTGGGTTTCGGTGGAGTTGACAGTTGAAGACACTTTAAAATATATAACAAAAATGATCCTACTGCTCAAAGTATTAAAGCACTTTGTCAAATGAGTTAAAAATGCAACCGGCGACTAATCAAAAATGAAAGTGAAGCACAGATTAGCTTGGTTGTTGTTCCTATCTAAAAGTCGGAATGTGAAGGTTTTACGGTTTTACCCGTAATCTTGAGCACTGAAGGTTTATTCTCATATTGTCGTCATTTTTGTATATAACACAAACAACGATAAGGATTGACATTACGGATACACTCATACACTATATACACTAACACATATTAATATGCAATGCACCTTGTTAATGTGTACCCCTAATTTGCTGATATGTCGGAATGAGGCAGTGGCATAGCTCACATTTGAAAATTTTGTCCTCAGAGTGCGTTAAACATGTACTAAATTTCTTAGAAGATATCTCACACTTTTGTGCGGTTTTTCATTTGTGTGAACACATCGGATTTGCTTCTTTGAGCGATGAACTAGCTTTCCAAGCGTAAGTCACTGTGCACTTGAAGGGTCGTTGATCGCTGTTGCATGCATATGTACCAGGGTGATTTGACATTTACCGTAGTGTATACCCGTAATGTCAAATCACCCTGCATATGTACAAAGTGAACATTTGAATGGTCGTTGTGGACTGTGGGTATTTTTCATGTGCGTGTCCAAAGTCCAAATGACCCCGGTTGCCTGAAGACATCAGGATAGGACACTCGTGGACACTCGTCACACTTGAGTTGTTTAAAATGTACACGTTAAAAAGAGGCACGCATTGAATCACATTAATATTATTACATGTGTTCGAGGGTTATATAAAAACAAAAAAAATTAACTCAATTCCTTCCAGTCCAATTTAAGCGATATATCCCAACGTTTGATTAGTAAACAATCAATGTTTTCTAAAACGTACTCCATTGACGACTGTGCGAACATCAAAATATTAAAAAAGTGCCCATGTTGAACTTAATTTTTATTTGGGTCTCCATTTGAGTCGTTTGCCGGTGGTGGCGGCATTCCAATCTGGGGGTATGAGAGGTGGTGGCATTAATCCCGCCATTGGAGGTGGCAACAAGGGTCCTGGCATTCCATGGATCTTTGGAGGCAGAATCCCTAAATAATCCATTAATCACTAATCACAGATCACAGTGCATGAGCTACGGTGATATTTATTTATTTATGTTCATTAGATGCTGAAACATGACTCTCATAATCATGACGTCATGGTCATAATTGTCATAATGTTTAAATGAAATGAATACAAACTTACCAGTCATCATACCTGGAGACATTCTAGGAGGTGGTCCGGGCATCGGTCCTCCAAGTTGTCCAGGTGGAGGCACCGTTTTTGGGAAACCCATCATCGGCATCCCCGGACGTGGATGAGGTCCACACAACCCATATCCTGGAAGTGGCCCTGGAGGTTGAATTGACATATCTGAGGGAGCTGGACATGAAACCAACCAACATAGCTAATTATCAGTTAATAAAAAATAGTATTACAAAAACACTTTCAAAAACGTGTCACAAGGTCACAGCTTACGTTGAAGTATTCCTGGCTGCGGAAGAGCGACTCCAGCCCTCATCAAGTTGAAATGATTCGACCGTATCTTACCCGCTTGGAACTCAGCAGCTGACACGTATAAGCAAAGTCAATTTCAGTTATCAAATCACAAAACAATAATATATTGTAATTATAGTATCAAAAGTCTTACTAGTCCGGTCAATCAGATTTTGTGCTTGAGTTTCCATCCATTTCTTATAATAGTATTTGACATTATCTCTGTGCTTTCTTCCACAGTTATGAGTTTTACGTACAGAGGGCTACAACACCAGCAAAACTAATTTTAAAACAGTAAAGATGTAATAGCGAATTCTTTAAAATGACATTTAGTTAAACAATAAAAACTTACAGAATCGTGAGTCAAATACGCATCGCAATAGTCACAATAATATTTAGGCATTATTGCACAACTTTAAGTTATATTTACCGAATGTTGAATCAGCTGTTTAATATTTAATTTAGAAAATAAAATGTTCAAGTTGTAGTTCTGCAGTTGCTTATACTGCGGTTTTTGGGATCGGCATGAGGATTTTACGAGCGTTTGAGCTTGAGCCGACGGGAAAAGCTCGCGTGGTTTGGATGGAGGAAGTTCAGCAGTTGTTCTGCTGCAATCAGCTGATCAGGTATGGCGGTATGGTATGGGGTAAGCATGGAACGTTTTGTAAAACATTATGGCGGCTAAATTCAATACGGTACTTACAGTAAGTGCGTGCGTGCGTTTCAAACTCGTGTGTTTCGTGACTAGTCTGTTTTAAGCAAATTACATTTATACAACATCCTTAGCACAATATTCAATCGGTATTAAAGCATATTGTAACACGTAATGCTATATACTTATGTAAAATATGCTACGTAGACCATTCGATTTGTCATTGTATCAGATCGGACTACATCCGCTTGGAGTTGCGAGTTGTGACGACCTAAAATGACCAAACGCAAACATAATATCCAAATAACTCTTGCAGTTTTAGCTTTCCTAACCCAAAAGTCTAAAACTGACGGTTCCTCTATTTCAGAAAAGCCGGATATCTTTGCGTTTCACTCATTGCTGGAAAATCCATTTCTCCTGAACATCGTGGATTTGTCCAATAGACCCTTCTTTGTCGCATTGTTGCTCAGAAACGTTGTTTTCATAGAAGAATCACATGTTGCTCTGGTTAGACTTTCGTCAAAAGTGTGGAACATTGAAGATCAAATGAACCCAAGTAGCTATGGAGCAAGGTTCACAATGCCCCAAGAAGTCAACTTGTACATCCTTCCTGAAATTGTCAATCCACGACGAGACCCGGTGATCGATATAAAGCAAATGTTTCGACTCAATTTTCCGTTCTTTTACGATATTTTGAGAAGGAATCGGGGGAATGACCTGAACATCGCGTTCTCAGCCGCTCCCACGTCAGTCATTCACAGTGGGTTTTGGCTGTACATTGTGAACATGCTGAGTCCCTTTTATTTCATCCACTTTCAGAAGGACAAACTCGGACCCGAACAACACGCACCAAAGGTACTCTTTTCGAGATGTTTGAACGTCATTCCAAAATTTAAAAAGGTCTGCACACGCACTTTCATGGACTTTCTTTAATAGAAACTGCTTCTCTGGTGTCCAACGTTGCAACGGAAATGGAAACTAGTTTCAACGTACAAACAAGTTGACGTACAAAAATGCACTAAGCTTCTGAACAACACAATTGGAGTAGCAGACAGTTGGAGGAGACGATGGTACTGTAACAAGGAGACGTTGCTAAATGAACGTCACATTGGGGATTGCGAATGCATTGACTGGCTTTGGCACACATTATCCCACCAATTTGGGTTTGAGGTCAAGATTAGACGACATTCCCCAACTACCAACATTTACGGCGCTGACCCAAGGATTCCCTCCGTTGGCTTCCGCCCAGTAAACAGAAGACATGAAGAAATGAGATCTGCACTAGATTCAAATAGCAAAATGTCCCAAATCAGGCCAGTTTTGACGAAGAACGAATACCAAAATTTCGAAATGTATGTTCGCAATGAGCTGGCACACCATCTCATTCTGTCAGAGGTGGAGACATCGAGCCTCACTGACGTTTTGTTTTACTGCGAGCCGTTATCAAAGATAACTGAAGAGACATACATGTTCACAGCGTGGCTCAAGCCGTTTTCAAAGGAAGTGTGGGCTTGTTTCCTAGCTTCCATGTTGGTAATCGCAATGTTTGAAAGTCGAAAGAATCCTAAAGATTTTATATACGAGATCCTCCTCGTGCTCTCCGTCATCCTCAAACAGGTTCCAGAGCGAAAGGGCAAGTATTTTTTAACATTTCTCTGTACCGTGGGGATCATATTGGAAGCAGGGTACGAAAGCATAATCACGGCTAATATGCTAACCCCTCCAGAAAGGCACATTTACGCGTCCATGACCGAAGTCATTGAAGCCGGCTACAATATTGCACAAATTGTAACAACCACCTCAGAGAGAAAAGACGATTTGCAGTTCGTACGTGAAAAGCATTTTGCAAATGAAACTCTCCGGATTGTGTATGAATCCCACAAAATGATTCACAAATTCAACTCGACGGCAAATACAATATTCGTCAGGGGCAAGAAGGATGGTCTAAAGTTGATACTGAGGAAACACTATGAGCATGATTTGGAGTTCTTTCGAAACGCTTTTATACTTAAAGGTGAAGAAGCTGTTTATTTTGCAAATGCATTCAAAATGCTTCCAGGATTTCATTGTACACAAACCAAAGAGCCAGTTGGCACATATCCAACGGGTTTCGTCTTTTTAAATCGGTTTCATTCAGTTTTAGCTATGCATACCCGAAGGTTTATGGAGTCCGGGCTCCTTAGCGTTCGGTTGTGCGTGGATAACTATATTTTTAACATTAGCATGATCAAATTGAAAAAATACATTTCAAAGTTTACAGGAGAACATGATGGTCCGGTCCCGATTTCGTTTTGGAATAGCAAACTCAATAGTTGTGTTTACGCTTGCGCTTTGTTTTTTTTAGTTGCCCTCATTGACTTCATGTACGAAGACAGGAAGCATCTCTGGAAACAAAATTGTCCTTTGTTTTTGGATGATCAAGCACAAATCCAAACAATTCATACAGTATATCGTAGCGATAGCGACTGACCAAGAACGGTAGAAACAAGAGAACATCACTTACATAACATGACTAACTAACATCTGAGAATGCGAGAAAAGCAATCTAACAATAATTTATTGCATTTTAATAACGCGATTATGATTATAGCCCAAAATGTATTTTATGTCCTTATCACAGTCGTGATTACAGGTACGTAGAAATCAATAAACAAATCAATGTAAAATGACTTGAAATTTTGAAGGCAAGTTTTGAATGTAATTTTAATCCAATTTTTTAAGAACAAGTATAATTTGTATTCAAATCAGCGAATTCCATTCCGAGTTTACATAGACAGAGTTGAGAAATCACATGCAATTGCAAGCAATCGGGCAGGGATAAATGCACATTACGCGTTCACAGAAAAAGCACATAATGTTCTTCTGCTCTGGAGTCATTGATCGAACAGCAGCTTCCGTCTCTAGACTCGGTTCTTTAAAAAGAATACAGGTTAAAATAAATGTAAGTCATTAAAAGTATTAGTCGTATTAATGATGAAATGGAAAACACACGAATAAATTGTTGTTGGGCTGCCTTTGCTACTGTCAATGCAATGACAGCAACGAGAAGGAGGAGAACCAGGGTGGACTTCATGGCAATTAATTTCGATGCGATACTCGGCTGCTTTCAAAAATGAATTTGATGCAGAAATACAAGCTGTGGATGTTACAATAGTTAACAGCGGCTGTGGCTGTCTGTCCTTTTATATACCTCACCAATTATTGGCGAGATAAACATTTTTGAGTAATTGTGTTCGAGTGCCGCCTTCTCTTGTGTTTGAACATTCAAGTATTTATTACTGGTGATGGAAAACTGCATGATTGACAGATTATTGACTGTTGGGAAAGCCTTAATTAATGCAAAAAGCATGTCATATTTGCAGTCGGGATTTTGTAACTACTTATCCATATGGTTTCGTAATGAAAAATCATTTGTCGTGTCGTACTTGCACGTGATTTTAGATAACTGCCAAAGTGAATTTAATTGTATTGAAATTAATGAATGATGATTACATCATTATCCACCCACGTGAATGTAAAGGTAGACTTTTATCATGCTATCGAAGATCAATGATATTATGTGTTTACGTCGAAGACGTCGATTTCTGTGGATCAATACAAAAAACGAAAATAGAAAATACAGCGAAGTCAAAGATCGAAGGGGTAGAAATACATGAAAAATGAAATCTTTTGTTTACACTACAAGCTCCCAAAACATGTCAAGATGTCAAGTCAAAGAAAAAGCTTTATAATTCTGTATTTTACATTACAGAAAGTCCCAAATGTATATGTCCACACAGCAAAGTGACTTCAAGTATGCTTTACTACAATAAAACAAAAGAACCCAATGCGCACGGAGGTACTGGGCCTGTGAATAAAATGTAATGGGCAAACCGTCATGAAAAAGTGACGGAAATGGCGCGTAGCCCAATTTATATTGCCAGTACTTGCAAAATGCAGCGGGACAGTAGCGGCAATATATGTCCTTGCCATCACATTTCCCCTACATTTACTTCACGTTTACTTCACAGTTAAGTTACATGCCGATGGGATTATATATATGCAGTGCAATAATGAATTTCAAAGCATGATCATTACAATTTAGCTTGAATATTGTATATGAAATTGAATTTTTATTACAACATTGGTATACAAATTGCTCCCGCATCAGACTTTAACAAAACGCACTTTTTGACAACTCTTCTAAACTAATAGTGCAATGTGGCACTGTTTCTAAACCTAGGTTCACAATACCCAGGTTGTTGGATTTGCACAGATAGCCTGTTACCTCAGATACATTAATATATTTGTTACAATGTAATGTTACGGATGTAGAATTGCAATCAGAAATACGGGTAATATGAACATAATGGTTCGATTTGGTAAGAAAATGACAATTACCTAATTCACAGGAATACTTCACATCATCGTACTTAAATGAAATGCACTCGCCATTCTTGTACCTGATTAAATTTATCTTATTAATTGTAGTCACAGATTCAAACTCGTAAGCTTGACGTTCAAAATTACGCTTTACAATTTGTTCTAAAAACGAATGACTGGCTCTAGTGAGTTTCTGCAGACATTGCATGTAATTTTCATTGTCAAACGCATCAATATGGTCCAAATTACCAAAAAGGAGATAATCGTCAGGCAAATGAATCAAATTGTGGACGTTGTGTACAATGAATTCCTTACCGTAGTAATATTTACATTGGTCTACAAATGCTTTTAAATAGCACCGTGCTGTTTCGACCCAATCTTTGGATACATTACAACTTAATAAAATGTACATGGCTGCATGTAACAATAAAAAGTGTGTATAATAAGGTTCAGGTAAGATTCCCTTCATCACAAAAAATACTCCGGTATACCAATAAAAATGAGCGCAACTCAGTTGCTTTGTAACGATCCAGTATAAATCGCGTCCGCGGTTTTCTGTTAAACTCGTTTGGAAATATATATTTTAAACCTTCTAATCTTTCCGATGCTATTTCTAGCATACGCTTAGACATACGACATTTTACCGGACCTTCTTTTACCCACGCTCTTACGAGCTTTCGGACAACCCCCAAAAAAACACAATGCATATGATTTGGTACTTGTGACACCATTCCAAAGTCTAATTGTTGTAACGGCGAATCCCCCTTGTGGTGAAATTCATCAACACGGTTTCGAAAAGTCTCGTCCGTTCTCAAGCTTGCATCAGTTTGTGGAAAAATGACTCTTCCAAAAAATTTCCCTTCAGTGCTGCACCTTTCACATGCATGATATCCACTGTGCAATTTTATACATTTTATAAAGCTTCTTGCAGGTGCATCAGCACTTATATGTGACAGCCTTATTTGATAAGAAATTCCACTGACTTTCAGTCCACAGTCCTCAAGTTCCTTAAATTCCTGAACAAAATCCCTTAGATAATCAGTTATATTACTTGGTTTACTATTTCCATAAAAAAGACCCACCAAAAAAAATATTCCACGTTTAGATTGATCAACCCTTTCAATTACCTTAAGAACCTTAAGAACCTTAATACCTTAAGAAGAGATTCGAAGTATTGGCTGCAATCTGCAAGCGGATAAAACAATGCATCTTGTATGTGTGCCTTGTTCAGGACTGAACGTTTTGTCATTTTAAATGTTATGTAAAATAATGTCTTCCAGAACTTTCCAGAAAGGTTCATTCATGTTAATGTTCATACTATTTTTAGTTCATATATAAAGCGTGAAAGCTATGTTGAGACGAGTATTAAAGTATTGCTTGACGACTTGACATTGTACCACTAGGAGAGAAGGTTGTCTGAATTCATTGTCTCATACAGTAAACGACACATTCACATTTACTGAATCTTACAATTATACAGTCCACTCTTGTTACCATCTTATTACACCCCAACAGGACCTAACATTGGTCCAACTCACTCATTTTTGGTCCTTCTACCGTTTTTTGAATCAGTGACGTGATTTTTATTGAAATTTCGATTTGTGTGACCAAATTCATTGGTATCTGCGTCATCGTTATTAATTCGTTCAATAAAATCATAAGTTTTTGTGTTCGTGTGTGAAGTGCATGGTCATTCCGTGAATCAGTGCACATTATTCCAATCATGGAAGATTTACAAAAATCTCTCAATGCTTACAAAGGTGTCATCACGCGTCATTTCAAAAGTGTCAGTGATCACATCAACGAAGTTAAAGTAAAATCAAAAACTGAACTCTTGTCATCACTTCACAAAGTGCAAGAGATTTCGACAAAACTTAAAGAATTGAGAGATGCTATGGTCTCTGTGGCTACAAAGGATGAAGAGAGAGAGAGACAGTTCTTGATCTCATCTTTGCAGTCGAAGAGCATCAAAGCAGCACCATTGCCAAATTTTACGATGCACTTTATGGCGCCAACGGACATCCACTACTCCAGAATCAGCTTCCGAATCCTTCTGTCAATGAGACAACAATGGCAGGTCAACCAGTTGCAAGTCGATCCAATCATCACTGCCACGTCTCATAGTGAAACTTCCTACATTTGAGGTCACCAAGTAATCGGGCAGTTGTGAAGACTGGCCAACGTTTCGTGACTCATTCGAAGGCAACATTGACAAGAATCCAACTTTTACAAATCAACGGAAGTTTCATTATCTGAAATTAAATCTCCTAGGCGAAGCATTCAGTTTGATCGAGTCTATCAAGATGACAGATGCAAATTATGCCTCAACTTGGAAAATGCTCATTGAGTGGTACGAAAACAAGAAGGAAATTGTCAACAGTCTCATCCGTCGTATCTTCCATCACCCATCAGTTTTGTCATGCACGTTCCAGAACTGCAATCTTTGTTGGACACAACAACAAAGAGTCTCCAATCTCTTGACACTTTAGAGATCCCAATACAGATATGGGATCCGTTCAGTGTTTTTCACATGGTGGAAAAATTGGACGCCGAGTCGCAGCGGGAATGGGGAAAGGTAGACAACGGGACGCATCTCAACACATTCGAAGATCTCAAAAAATTCATGCAACAACACATTAGTGGACTGAAGCAGATGACGAAACCGCTCTAATCTCATTTGGCGGTCATCTCTAATGTTGCGGCCCCCAATCCCACATCGAAGTGGACAAAGACAAGTTGTTCAGTGTGTAACAATGCGTCACATTCATGCCTTACAACTGTGTGCGTCGAAAGTAAGTGTGACATCCATGAAGCTCTGTTTGCTACGAAGGTGTTTGAAACCTTGTCACGGCACTAACACGGATCTCGTAAAAACCCAAGTACCGTGACAATTCTGGAGCAGCTGTCTTCACCAAATCCCACTTCCCTCCAAAGTTTGACTGGCGCTCTAAAAATAGAGTCCAGTTCCTCCCTTCAAACCCCAAGTCCTGCACTGAAAACCCACGCACCACAAACCACTCCTCCACCTGCTTTCCACCCTCCATGCTGAATAAAGCAAGGAAAGTTGAGATGATGATGCCTCGGCGCATCACGACTCATCATCTCAATTCACATCTCATTCTCCCAAGATTCCCAGCTATATCTGAGCTCATTAACGACGGGCTCAGCATTCCCTTACCTTACCTGGCCTACTTGTCCCAACCCTCAGGTCGCCGTGGCTTCGACCACGCGGTAGACTCCAGGAACCAATGTTCCAGTTCTCCGGCAAAAGTCGCACTTACTTTTCAATACCCAAACAGTAACCACTTGTTATTTCTTATCTCTCGCATCTCCTTTCATTATATTTTTTTTGTCCTTTGACTTTGTGAATTTTTATAAAATTTGTAACATTTATTTCCTACGCCAACATTATTTGCCTAGTGCATCAAATTGCCTACGCATTTAATTCAAAATTTTGAGGTTATTTTTGTGCGCGTCCTCCCTGGAATTCACGACAATTTTGTGTATCTTTCATTGCTTCCCTGCTGCAATTTTGAATTAATTTTTGATTCAATTTTTGTGTGTTTTCCACTTTGGACTTGGACTGCTCTCGTCCTCCCTTGTTCTTGGATTGGTTTGCGATTGCTCGCATTAACTACAGCAATTTGGCCATTAAATTTAAAAATTAAAAAGTTTAATTTGTTTGCTACTTTTGCTTCATCATTAAAGTGTAAGTGATCGCTAATTGCAATTTAACCTTTTATTTTGTTATGATTTATGCATGTGTGAACCGTGATACTCAATTCATCATAATTAATTTAGGTGCATTCATTTACAACGAGAACCAGTTGTATGACACGTTTATGAGAGTGAGAATATTGGCTTCATCAACTCTAAAACGGTAGCAAATTGCGGGTGTCCCGTTGCTTGCTCTAGCTCGTCCCGAATTTGCTGGCGTCCCTATTAGGTCACGAGAATTCCCCTTCGACTTTCACGAAATAATTATAATCTATATTTTAAGGTCCATTAATCCAAAAATAGTTTTGGTCTCAGGCTAGGGCCCTCTGACCCTTCACATATGGCTTACCCTGCCAAACTTTTACTCTCGCTTTTATTTCGCCCTTCCCACCCAGTCACTCAATTTATTCCAAAAAAAGTCACAAAAGAGAAACAACAGAAACACGAACCTGATTCTTCTGATCAAAAATTAAAACACAATTTAGTTACATTTATAAACAAAGAACCACACAAATAACCACGGCGACCCTACTAAACCCCTTGCCCCCTATTAACCTTCAAAAACAAATGAAAATATTTCAAATCGAAGAAAGCAAACACAAACCAAAAAACTTCTGATTTACGTTACCCTAAACCGTAATTTTCACATTCCTTAAAATTCTCATTCAATACATTCCTACTAACAACAAACCAAAGTAAAACGTTACAGTACTAATAACTAATTAACTATTAGTTTTTTTCCCCCAAATATCTACACAAAATTACAACTATTACCTTTAAATTCTTACTACTACTACCCCGTCGTCCCCCTAAATAACTTTCCAAATTACTACTATTTCTATCATCACTAAATAGTAACGAACAATTCCTGTTTCTTTCTTCTTCCTGTAATTAACCAACCAAACTACCACCACTAATATTACGAGTAATCACCAACTAACCATATTCTTGCTAAATTAACAGCAAAAATTTTATTCGCAACACATTTGGCCACGCATATATCGTTGAGATGATGATTATGCGCCACTACATTTACTGACTACACTGAGAGCTTGGGTTGTTAGTGTGTCCTTAGAGTTGTCACAAAGTTACTGTCTACTTTTTAATTACATCAACTACATCAAAACCAGTAAGTAACGAAACATCAAAAATATTTTATAATTCAATGTGGGCTCTACATGCTTAGGGGTGTTTTTGGACGGTATGGCACTTGGACCCCTTGTATGTATAGCGCAGGTCAAGACTGCAAATCGTATTTCTGCAATCGGCCTGAATAGCATTGTGCTAAAAATTTTTTATCACATCATTAGCGTGCAAGAAGCATTCCTAAAATAGAATAAGGGGAGTCTGGTGCCGTATCTATTCATTGTGAACATAAATGACATGTCGTTGAGTGATTTTGTGTATACTACCATAATGTGTACAATAATGACATTTGATGATTGCTAATTAAATATCAGCTTTTCCCCTCGTGAGCTCTCAGCATCAGTAATAAATTTCAGTCGTTTCAGAAGTTAAAAGGTTTTTGCCAAAAAAAACCACAACACAATAACTACTTTTTTGTGTGCACATTTGAGTCTTTGACGTGATTATTCGTGGTGTTTTTTCCTAAATATCATGAATGTATTTCGTTGGATTTCGGATGCAGAGTATAATGTTTTACATTCATCTGGTGGAAAGTTCAGTAAAGTGACGGACACCATTCAACTGGAGTTGAAACAGAATGCCGAAGCTCTACTTGCCAAAATAGGCGAAAACGTATGTTTTGACGATCTGGAAAGGCAAAAAATTAATAATTCAGACCCAGTTCCTAAGAGCGATTTTACTTCAGTTAATCAAAACGCTGACAAAACCATTGAATAAAAACAGTCAAGAGCCGGGGGAACGAGATTGGAACTCTGTAGTGCGTGAGTGTGCACCTAACTTCATTAGAGACAGAAAGGAACAGACCAAGTACATGTATACCATTTCGCAAGCTCATGCCATATCTCTACGCTGAACTAAAAAATGGCCCAGCTTAAACGACTTGTGAACACGACAACGAGGATGGAAAAAGAAAACAAGTACACGGTGGATAAGCTAATGAAATCTTTTGCAAAATCACCTCTGCAAGATATTTGCAGTATCGACTCGATGACACTTGCCAGGTTTTATTTGGTCCATCCCGAACACACCATTGCACATTGCTTTCGGTACGGAGTTACAGTAGGCAATTGGACAGCAGCAGCATGTGTCCATTTTTAGAACACGCTTCAAATGGCGGGTATCGTTGTCATTGCTTTTTGGCCTCCGCAAACTAATGAAAGGATTATCGTTAACATAAAACGAAATACCAGAAGATCCACGGTGCGAAATTTGCTGAAATAAAACAAGTACTGACTCCTTGTGCACATTTGAACCGATGATCAATGTACTCCAACAGCATTCTGCAGGGCCCAACCTGCAAAGCCAAAAACGTGGGTATTTGTATACGTGGGTAAGTTTTACAAACCCGCCAAGTCAGTAATTACGGAGGCCAAAAATGAATTCGAACACTAATGTTGTCAAGGACATTTCTCTATATAAGTTGTTCACACTTTAACTTGCTAAGTAAAGGTAATTGTTTTACAAATTCTTAGAATAACGATGTTATAATATAAAATCGTTATTTTAAATTATCTATAATATATTGTATTTGTTACATTAAAAGATATTTCTCTATCATTTACATATATATATACACATATATAATTTACACTGAGTTTTTAAGTGATTGTCGAATTGAACTTTTTAACATTAGCAAAATTTACTTTGTAAAAAATGTCTGAAATATTACTTACAGTATTATATTACAATCTGGCTTGCAGTTCCATCTTCTGTGATGAGAACGGCCAAACGCTTTAAACTGTATGGTGTAACAGTTTTAATTCTAACTCCCTTGTAGTCCGCAGACGAAAATCCTTCTTGGTCCCCTATTTCCTAATAGTTAGGAAAACGCATTAACACGGAAGGGTCATCTGTAGGACTGGTGGGCCGAGACGGAGTTTGGTACCGTGGGAGCAATATTCGCAAATTATAGTCATCCTTGCTGCTACAACTTTATCAATATTAAGTCTTTTTAATGTCATTAATACTTTCTCCTGCACTCAAGATTATATTACTGGATTCATATCCTGCCAATCTAAGGTGTGGAGGATTTGACAGAGCAAAAAATTTTCAAATTTGCAGGAACGAGGAATTTCTGCAGGAAATTATCTACACTTAAATGCAGGCTAGTTTCCATGTTTTAAACAACAGTTGACTAAACAAAACACTAAAGCAAAGAAGAAAATCAATCCAAAAGAACGTGTCGGAAAGGTGACAGTGTTACCTACCCCGATTCCTGTATTGAGGTTCTGCCATTTATGCTAATGTATACCTATAATGATTCCTGTCAATCTTCCTGAGCGGAGAATCTGTACAGCCTGGCTGCACATGCTCATAAAGACTATAATTATGTGTATGATAAAACTTACATGAAGATGGTCTCACGGAAAGTGAGGCTGAAGTCCACCGAAAGAAGTTAGATGATTTATGAGCTTGTTTACAATTAATATACTTTTATTCTATTTCCAAAATTGATAGTGAAAATTTTTGTCAAAAAGTTTGGATCTGATACATGATTGAAACAAAGTCAAACAAAATTGAGACTACGATCACGAGAAGTGTAACCCAAGACTTCCCGAAAGCAAAAGGCTCCGAGAGCCCTTTTGTTCTTGTTTAAATAGTACATGTTGCTTCCCAAGTCCACCCCGTCGTCGGCCCTTAGCACTCACTCTCCCAAGCCACTGTCCTTTCTTTCTTGCGCGGAACAACAGTTCTTATGGTTTACTGTGCAGTTCCGGTACGTGACACCGCATGCAACGAAAATCTTTTTTCTATTTTATCTAACCTTCATCCTTGTTCCTAACCTTTCTTCCATTGTCCAACCTATAGCGCTGAAAAATTTGATACTTAAATTGAAACGGGACACTGATATTGTCTAAAAAGGTATCATGAAATAAATTGTGGTCCAGGTTCGTGCACTACCGCAGCACTGTGGTCCGCAAACTGGCTCTCAGCGAGGAAATCCCGGTGGCGCAGGCACTATGGGCACCGTTGTTTGAGGACAGGACATGGAATTTGTCTACCAGGTTGACCGATGAGGAAGTGAATACTGTCCTAGAGGATGAGAAACGATGTCATCTTCCACAGTATTAACACATGTCCTATTGCTCTCAAAATGAACCAACGTTCCAGTCGCACTTAGTTGGACATTGTGAAGCTGGCCCACGAGTCAAGTTTCCGAGTCTTGTTTGGCCCCGAACTACGATGACCACGACCAACATCCCGCCTTGTAACACAAACGGCTATTGTCATAATTCTCGTTTTTATTCACTAAAAGCAAACAACACGTTTTTGAAACCGATTCTAGTCAACATTCTTCTAGTATATTCTAGTTATGCACATTCAATGTGTACAGCGCGCGTGAACATTCTTGCATGCACGCGATTTGCTGTCTTGACCTGCGCTAAACGTGCGAGGGGTCCAAGTGCCATTCCCAAAAAAACACCCCTGAGGTTGGAGAGCCCACATTGAATTGTAAAATATTATTAACATCAAAAACTTCTCAAGACTCACTCCAGACTAACAGTCTGTCATCAAAACTAAGACTATAATTCAATTTTAACATCAAACCTATTTGAAAAGAAATCACAAATCACCCTGCGACAAGAACAAACTGGTTCATAAATAAAATTAGTAGACTGGAATAGATAAACTAAAATTTTGTTTTAAATAAGTCAATTCAAGTGTTAACAAAAAACAAAAAAATTTTGATCATTATTAATTTATATGAGTATATCGTAAAACCTTAATTCACGATACGTTTACATAAAGCATTGGCAGTAACGTCGGTTCTTACCTGCGCAAAAATATTTGGTCGGATCAGACGTTCTACAAAAGTTTAACGGTAAAATTGACTATCAAAATCAAACGTTTTCTTTCGGATCCAATGAATGTAACTTTCGCACAAAAAGTATGATTTCGAATTGTGAGCTTATTCTTTGTAAAGTTGTGCTTCATGCTTGACTTGTGTTAAGTCATGAACCATGTTAGGTGCAGGTCAAACATGGTTCACTACTACTATAATCTGTATAAATATGTTCTCTCATTTGTTCTTTCTAATAATCTCTTATAATCTGTCTATGTTCTATCGGTTCATTCTTTTGTGTAACATTAGCTTTCATTATCTTCTGACCTAAATATAAGGGTATATAAGGTGAGCAATGAAACTAATATGACAGTTCTGTTAGGGGACTCCTAGGAGCTCGATAGTGTTCTGGTTCTCTAGAACACATTCGCTCCGTGCCTAATGTTAGTGAAGGATAATTAAGAGTAATAATATAAATATAATATTCGGATATTTTTGTAAGCATAGTAGACGAATGCATGATAATAATAGCAGTATTTGTTGACGATGGCCTGATCCTTGCCAGAACAGACAAAGAAGTATATGATATACTTGAAATCTGAGCTTCAGAATTCGAGCTCACAACATCAGACAATACAAATTATATCGGTCTCAGAATTGAAAGGAATGAGCATGGATTGTACATACATCAGTCTGACTATGCAAAGTCCATTCTCGAAAATCATAACATGATGTCATGCAACCCTAATTCCATTCCTTTACAGGCAGGATTGGACTTGGAACTCCTAAAGGAAAGCGGAGATAAACCATTTAGACAAGCAATTGGAAGTCTATTATTTTTGAGTCGTTCATCTAGACCAGACTTAACATACAGTGTAAATAAATTGAGTAAGATATTGCTCGGGTCACGGAAATGACTATTGGACAGCAGTAAAAGCTGTCCTTCGGTATATAAAGGGTACTTTAGGTATAAAACTATTTTATCCACAAACTCATGAGAAAAACAACGACTTCACTCTTACCCTTTACACAGATGCTGATTACGCGAATGATAAGACGGATAGGAAGTCCATCAGTGGTTATTGTGTATTTTTGAACAAATGTTTGATCAGTTGGGGGTCCAAAAGGCAAAAGACAGCAGTAGCCTTAAGTAGCACTGAATCTGAGTATGTGTCACTAAGCATGGGAGTGTGTGAGATGCTATGGATTAAGTCATTATTGACGGAGTTACAAATCAAAGTGCAGACTCCAGTCACAGTTTTTGTAGATAATGAAAGCGTAGTCAAGATGCTAGATAATAAGGAAGGTACACATAAAAGGATGAAACATATTGACATAAAATATCATTTTGTGAAAGACTTAATAGAGAGCAAAGTTCTTGACTGTCTTCCATGTAAATTCGGACGAACAGATTAGTGATATCTTCACAAAGGCTCAAGGAAAACAAAGATTCCTAGATAACAGGAAATTATTAGGTCTTCGAAACAACTTCGATCAGTCAGTCGTACCTGAACCACAAAGGAAGAGATTTTGTGCTAACGTGTCGATTGTGAAGTCGAGAGTCGAGACCGAGTCCAAAGGGAAAAGACGAAGAGAAGTGAGTGAAGTGAGAGACGAAAGCCAAACCACAAGAACAAAAGGCGAAATGAAGAAAGTTGGACTTGACATTGTATGTCTATTTACGTTACTGCTCTCGCGAGTTACTACTGTAAATAGCATCGATAATGTGCCTCCAGTTGTATGGACAAGGAAAGAGACACCTGTTATCAATGGGCAGGTCAATGTGAATCTGATGGTCAACCTCTTAAGTCCATGTAAGATCTTGAACAATGAATTAATTCACATGGATCTGACCGATGAGGCTACCGAAAAATGTGAGAAACTATATAATTCATTATTTCTTGACGAAATAAAGAAAATGTGTCCCGTGCAAAATTGGACTAAAATTAAGCAGGAAAGAGACGTGGAATGAAAAAGCAGACCACCTCGCTTCATTTTCACACTCATTAGGAGTATAATAACAATAGCAGCAGGACTAGGAGTCGCCTCTACAGTCACGTCTTCTATAAATCATCGCAGCATTGCGAATATGCAAGAAGATCTTGAGCAAAAGGAAGTACTCTTAAGCAAATTGTCAGAGCAGGTAGATCTAAACAAAAGGAACATTGAAAACTTCCGAGATGATTCCAAAAAGGCAATGAAGCAAATAGACAGTCACATACAGGATTTTGATCAGGTAAAAAGCAAATTAATTTCAACCAATTTTGCTGTTTCATACGTGACAGGAAGGCTTGTGCTGGCAAAACCAATGAAACAAGAAGCCAATCGATTATGGAAACGTAATAAAATTAGCTCTGCATTTATGGACTATCTCAATTTTACCATGGAATGGGGTGAAACCTGTCCATTAGAATTAGGAAAGGCAGAAACATGTTATCTCACTGATGAAAATCATAAATTATTTATGCAATTTCGAATTCCGATAGTTAGTAACGATTCAGTTCTTTTAGTAGCAGACCCATTTCGTCTCATGCTACAACGGGGAGACGAGACGTGCTCAGTGGTATATACAGGGCCGGAAACATCCTTTTTAACAAAATCTGATG
>JABASF010001155.1:0-25707 GCA_019776145.1 Harlomillsia oculata | reverse complement strand
TGTTTTCTAACCTAGTTAAAAATAATATTACAATTGCTACAACGGAACATATAGTATAGAAATAGAAAGGTTATTGACATTTATCTATTTTATTACTTAAGCAATAAGCAGCAACGCTGTCTCCATACATCGTCTTCAGGAAGTATCTGAATCCATTTCCTTAAACCCGTTATAACAATTCCTGTGAGAACAACAATGGCTCCCAAGGCACTGTAAATGTCTGGAATGACTCCAAGGAAAAAGAACTGGAGTAAAAATCCAAAAATAACGTCACAAGTTCGGATGAGGGAAACGGGACCTGCTTGCTCGAACTTTAGAGCTAGGATGATAAAGATCTGGCCAAAAAACGACAACGTTCCTAACGTGATCACCAAAAGCATGTCTTCTACTGTGGTTGGTACGGGTAAAAGTACAAAATTCTTATCCAAAGCATGAAATATGACAGCTAATACTAATGAAATGACAACTCCAATGATGCCAACTGCAATGTTCATCAAGGTGAAGTGCACTTTGCGCAATTTTCGAGTGATGACTACAAGAATCGAGGCACAGAATAATGATCCGAATGATAAGCCTGTTCCAATCTGCATAAATAAGAATTAAGTCAATTTAGACCCGTTTAGTGTTTAGACATTCTATAAAAGTGCATAAAGATTGTCCTTGTGTTTTATTATACCAATGTATCATGATCGAATCCCACAGCTCCAGTCAAAGCCGGCGGACGTGAAATAATGAACACGCCACAAAAAGTTGTCAGCACTGCTACAATGGAAACAAATCCCATTCTCTCTCCTAAGAACAGGCGGGCAAGAATCGGAACAAGCACTGATGTGCTGAAAGTGATCACTGCTACATCAGCAATTGGCAGATACTTCAAAGCAAAGTACCGAAGTATGACGGAACAAGATCCAAAAAATCCTCTACTCTGTGAATGCAAATTCAAACGTCATTCATTAGTCATAATTCACTCAGTATAAGTAAAAAGGATTCAAGTCAGCAAGGGTAGGTGTTCTACAGTGTAGTGAAGCTATTTCTTGATTCCTTGTCTTGGTTTTACTAGTTTCACAATCATAATTTGCGTTAATACATTACATTTACTAGAATTACTACACGTCTTACTACATACCACAAGTCCAAAGATAGCTTTCCATGATTCCAAGTCATTAAGCGGCCAAACGGTAGCGAAAACCGATTTCCCGGATTTCTTTCTCGGTGGACCGAGCTCAAAGAAAAGAAGGAGCGGAATGCAAGGTAACGTCACTCCGGCATATCGGTAAAAAGATGTTGAAAATGCATGGAACCCGCGATTACTTAGAACTTTGACCACAAGAACTCCGACTGACAATAAGAAACTGGCGGCCAGGGTGAGTAACATTCCGCCATATCGCTTGACACCTTGGTATTCCTTGTTGTTGGCATATTTCAGGTCACGGTCTATCTTTTCTCGTCCCGACTCCACGTCCCGTTCTTTCGTAGTGTTGTTGTTGTCTGACAGACACAATTGTGTCCTCGAATTGAAATCCGTGTCCGAGTCGAAACCCATTATTTCATTACTGATCGGTCTGTCAATGGATGGAATGGGTGTGAGTGGTTCTTTATTGCCTCTGCCTGATGTTGCACTAATCTTATTTGCGTCCAGGTTGGACAATGTGTTTGGCATGTTGACGTTGACTGGTTGACCAAAATATGATTGGATTGAATTATGCGTTATGGGGCACTTTGAGACAGTAAGATGATTCAGAATTCTGCGTCTTCCTTCTTCCCTTGCAATGTCCATAAGCAAACAGCACTTTCTTCGAATTATTGTGAAAACGAGTTGGGTGAAAACACCAAAACAGCTTATTTTACTACTCACTAAACACAACTGTAAACTTGTTTGTCACAAAATCAAGAACAATGAATTGATTGACAATACTTTATTAAATTCAACTATCAATAGAATATAAACTCGATTCACTTTTGTCTTGCAAAATTGAATGAATGAAGCTCTTGCTCAATTTTACACTAAGGGACTGCGAGAGTAGTGAAGATAATGAAGAAGTAAAGGAAACTAAAGGTCTATTGAATGAGGTTGGGTTTTGTATTAAATTGTATTATTTATTGAAAAATCGACCTTGCGATCAAAAATCCATGAACTTTTTGCAAGTTCGCAATGTCAAACGTCTCTCCAAATGTTGCATGCAGCAGGTTTGTGTTATGAGAGGCGATAAAGGACGACTGTGGGACAGGAAATGACGAGCTGGAAAAATATATAATTTTTGGACTAAAAACAACTTTAAAAAGTTACTATCAAAAGCAGGACACGCTCACTTTTGTTCCTCTCCTGTGCCTGACGCAACAAAAACTTTCGTGGACTGAATGCAAGCAGCGTTGATATGAAATCGACTTTTTATTCCTCTTGGATTCTGAACGAATCACTTGCATTTTAGTCAAATATTGTACTAGAACTAATTTAATAGCCTTGTTATTGACATTAACAAAGACACTGGAGCTAATCATGACTTCTTGTCATGGTGTCAACACACGTTTCACTAGTAAATTATCTCAAAATACATGCTAAAACTTTTAAAAACTGTTTGTCGACCATTAATCTGTTTCAGACGTCAGAGGAGGTTTAAAGAGGATTGACCAGGAGATAAACGATAATGAAAGCTCAAGACGAGATTTTGACTTGGCCTGTCGTCTTAGATTAGCTTTCAAGAGGCAAACGAAAAAATGAATCACCCATATATATTTCTCATGATTAGTATTTCCATACCGTTGTATTCTTATCGTACATTTAATTTTGTCATTCTTCTGGAAACAAAATTGTCAAGTAACAGGCACACAACCACGTATTGTCTGGAATACTTAATCGCTAATCCTATTGAGTTTATGAGATATCCTAGCCCTGATTGTTGCCTATTCAAATGTGAAACCGAACATCGAACATGTGTCTCATCATCATTTGTTTGCAGTTAGTAAAGTGTCGATAGTGAAGAAACACGGAAAATCTTCCTATTCTTCCATGTTCCTATCATGGTCACGACTTGTGGTCCATTTTTTACAATTGTACCTTGAATGTCAAAATACGTTTACGCACATGCACAACCGTTTCGACGAATTTCTGTTCAGAACTCATCTAAAATTCTAAAAATGACGAGTCAAGTATTTGACAGTGACACTGACAGTTGTTTTCTGGTTGGTGACATTGGAAATGCAGGCGCATGCTTGTGACATATACTGATATACTAGTATTATGGAAATGATCGTACAACAGCATAGAAATAAACCGCAGGAAAAATGACAAGAAATCGTGATAATGACAATGACACTTGACAATTTTAATGTTTACAGTCGATTGAGAGTGAGAATGTAACAATACTTGGAATTTGTAAAATGAATGATGATGATGAAAGAACGCTGCTTTAGAAAGGTGAGATGCCCAACAAGTCTTCTGACAATTTCTCCAACGTCCAGATCTCGTGTTGCCCGTCGGACCGTGGAAGTAAGTCCTCGTCATCTTCAGTGGGCTTCAATTCCTTATTATCTTTGATGTTGATGACACTTGTTTCGTTGTTCATCTCGTCTGTCAAGATTTGCTGAGTGTAGTCGACATTAGTGAAAATCTCGAGTGCTTCTTTTGGGCCCTTCCCACGTTTTTTCACTTTGTCCTCCTTCTTGGTGCTGGCATTCCCATCAGGGTAACACTCATCCAAAGTCTTTCCCATTTTTTTCACCCATTCATTGTGTGATTGAGCGTCTGCCTCTTCATATTCAATGGACTTTTCAGCCTTGACAGGTTCTCGAGCTTTGATCTCGTCCTCCAGGTTAGAAATAGCCAATATCTGTCTGTCTATTGGTGATGTCAATGTTTCGGTCTCATGAGTCTTATGAACAATGGAGGTGGTAGGAAGATTCGTCACACTAACTACCGGACTGACATTTTTAGTGAACACGCATGGCATCATTCGTGACATGAACTTTTTGAATCCTTTTGAAGAACGCTTCTTTTTGTGCACTTGACCTTTGGGATCGACCTGATTAGAATCCCCAAAGGACACAAAGCTAAGATTGTCAACTTGTGGACCATGACAGGCTGGATGTTGGCAAGGGATGTTGCGTTGAGGTGGAGGTACTGATTTTTGAACTGCTTTTGCTTCCTTTTCAATGGGCTCGTCAAGAGCTCCCGTCGGCGAAAGCATCTTGAAAGGATTCGTATGAATTTCCAACACTGCTTTCTTATGCGTTGGACGCAAAGGGACAATGCAGGAAGTTGTCTTTTCTGTTGACTGTTTGGTGTACGTCCATTTCCCGTAATGATACTCTGGTTTCCAGCCGATAGCTTAAAAGTTGAAACCAAACACATTATTTTAGCTGTCATAGAAATTCAAAGGTGTCCAGTTTCCAGTCGTGTTACTCGTGTTTACCAATTTTCTCCTCGGAAGTAAGAGTTGGTATGAAATAAGAAGCATGTCCTGCTTTATCCACATCCCTCGTTCCATAAAAAGAGTCAACAGCCGGTACGGAAGAACCTCGTTCTAACCTTGTTTTCCTTCTGACAATTTGATTAGTGATTGGAGGATGCTGATCAAACATCTCTTCCAATTCCACATCTACGTTAGACGGGGAAAAGCAGTTGACAAACGTGCTCACGTCATTCGAGGAATCGGAAGTCTCGAATTCTTCCGCAGAGATGATTTGTTGCAACTCGTCATTGTCAGGGCCGTTGTTATTGTTGCAATTAGGATCTGTATCATCTTTAATTTTCTGGTGAAACGTTTCATCAACTTCTGGATTTCTATAAATGACATTTTTCCAATCTTCGCTCCGTAAAACGATGTATTCATAAGGCGGTGTCGGTTTTTTCGGAGCAATCGCATGCGGCGGTTCCTGCGTTTCATGAGAGCTCACTGGATCACCAGAATGACTAACAACCTTACCACTAGAGTAGGCGAAAGGTACGAAACTTAATTTCTGACGAAGGGATGGAACAATGGGAAACATCCGGGGATCAGAATGCCCCAACATTCCTACATCCAATGTCGACACGTCGCTTATCACGGGATTCAGATGTAGAGTATGTGTCGTTAGTGAGGATTCCCTGTTCACATTGAAACTGATTTTCGAAGATGCAAAATTCACTTGTTGTGGCTGAAATGATTTCCCAGCATTATTTTGACTATTCTCCAGGTCAGTTGTGGACGTGCTGACTGTTCTACTACCTTTGATTTTTCGAAAAGCTTTTTTAATTTGTCTCAGCTCCAATTCTATGTTGTCCAGCTGCCAAATCAATAAATTAGCCATTAAGACATTCCAGTAAACCCACATTATCAATTATCATACATTATAGCTATCATTAATCATCAACGGAATGTACCGTAGATTATACCTTAGCCATCATTTCTTTGTCCTTTTCGTAATCCATATTTTCAATGCGTCCACTTTCCGTGGACCCAGCATTTTGCCATATGTGCGTACTCGTCGTACCGGAAGTCGAATGTTTTACAAGTTTTACTGCATCAGATTTAGTGTTACTGTCACTTTCATTTTTATTGTGCTTATCCGAATTCATACCAGTATCGACATTGATTGTCTCATATTATCCGTCAAGGAAAACTGTTGCATTCTTAATATCAGTAATGTCATCAAACCATCAAGCATCTGGCCGGGTTATATCTTCGCCGAATACCAGAAACTTGCGGGTAATATTATCTATGGAAATGCTAATTTAATAATGTAGCTAAACTTGTTTGATTTGCTCGTTGGGTTTTTTTTTGTAATACTTTTTTGAACATCAAACTTTGATTTCAAACTACATTTTAAAAGCACATGCAAAAATTTGACGCAAGTTAAAGTATACTAAAATACGGTGTCTTAATACCTTTGGTATTTGCCGTAATGAAAGCTTTCGAATAATTCGTATCTTACAAACAAAACCACTGTCATAAATTATTAATGCGATTGGTTGAAGCAGTCAATTTTTTGTCACTCTCAAATCTGAGACCAAAAAAAAGGCAAAAAGAAAATTTCATCCATGTAATTTCCTACCACAATAATCGCAATAGTTTCTGTTAGATTTCAAATCCCATTATCACAGTGTGACACATTAGAGAAGACGTAAGTTGTTTTTGTGTTGTCCACTTTCGCTCAAACACGAAAAACAATGTGTGCATCGGACAGAACTTGAAAGTGTATCGAATTTTTTGTAAGGGAAGTATTGCTACAAAATACAATGATTTAACAAGTTCTTTGAGAATTCAACCTGTTCAAAAATAGAAGATGATGATACTGTGAAAAAAAAGGAAGGGGAAGGATGATGATGAGATTAACCAGAAAAACAGAAAGTCCCGGTTATTACCTAATTTATTATGTATGATGCGAAAAAAATGCAATATCATGCTATTTTTGTGTATTCACACGATACGGCACTACATATTTTATATTTTACGTACATATTTTACATGACCATACAGCACTATGCAAATTTTTTCTATCTCGTGAACAAATTGATGTCCTACTCTACATGAAGCTTGAAGTTATTAGAGTTGGGCAGTTAGCATTCTCGCATCTTCTGCCGACAATGTGCAACAATATAATGTTGTAATCACTCGTAATGGATTGGACACGTTGCGTTCCGTGTTCTGCAATCGGCAATCAACAATGTCCTAAAATTCCGTACTTTTTTTGTCTTCATTCATGCGATGCATCGTATTTACTCTCATGCTGTATGTTTGTTCTGTAATGTGTCATTTATTTGATATTTCCCTTTTGTCCGGCTTTGTCCTGCGGCACAGAAGCAAAAGAGGACCAGAATAACTTGGACAATACAAAGTGTGTATGGATGAATTGTTAAGTAATCCCAACACTTTTTGTATTCATAATTTGTGAATGGAAAGATTCTGTTTGTGGCCGACGTGATCAACGTCCACTTTCTTTACAGAATGTAATCGTTCACCAGAGTTGTCAAGAGACTTGTCAAAAATATAGTCATGCTGTGCAAGTCAGTGCAACCGAGCTGAAAGAAACTGCTGCTGCGTAACGTTAAAGGCAAACACGACAGTAAAAATAGTCAAATGCAGTAGTGAGGACTGACGAGAATGAAGTCGATGCCTGTAGGCTTGTTTTTGCATGC
Source organism: Harlomillsia oculata (assembly GCA_019776145.1). Classification (NCBI taxonomy): domain Eukaryota; kingdom Metazoa; phylum Arthropoda; class Collembola; order Entomobryomorpha; family Oncopoduridae; genus Harlomillsia; species Harlomillsia oculata. Next base: position 18,593 of record JABASF010001155.1, on the reverse strand, counting down.
GACTGCAATCAAACATCAAACTCTTGGGTGCTTGTGGGACTTGTAAAAACACTTTAACTCACTTCATAAGATATGGGATAACAATACCTTCCCTAATCTTAAGAGACGTACTCAGGTAAATCTTAAGACGATGAGGGATCGCTGCTGCCGCGGCTGCTGTCGACGACCGCCGTAAAAGAGTAAAACTTAGCAACGTAACGTGTTAACATCAAGTCTTTGGACGACTTTTGAGTGGTTTGATGTCACTTGAGACTGTTGTGCGATAGTGTTGATGTTGTTGGTTCGCCGTCGACAAGTCGACACGACTATGTCACCAAGGAAAGACATGTTTTAAGACAAGGCGGAGACGACGGAACATTTTGCATTGTGCTGTCAGCGGAACAGTAACGACCGGGTTGGCAAACGATTTATACCAAGTCTTCCATGAATTTTGGGTCCAAAAGTTAAGTTTACATTTTTGTTCGTCATGTTTCCGAGTACCGTCCGTTTGTTTTTGGGTGTATTTGAGAATCTCCTAGCCGATGACAGATAGTGCATTTCTGATTGTGTGTGTGCATTGTGCATCATCAGGTTGCATTAGTACATGCAACAAAGGAGTAAACTGTAAACCTGGTAAACCCATGTTTTCCCTTAAGGGACCTTGGACGCGTTCAAGGACTGTCAACAAATGAGGAAGCACAACAAAACCCTTTGAGTTCCTTATTCTGAAAAGCCATTGATTACGGAACGGTAGACTAAGATTGACGCTTCTGTGCTTTAAGTTTTCAGAGTAGAAGAATTTTGAGGAAATTGTCAAAAACTGTCAAAATGGCTAACATTGCTCGCAAAGCACTTTCCGTTCTTCATTTCGTGCTGGTCACAAGTGTGGAAATCCTAGTTTCTCTCCTGTTGACATTGATTTTAACCCCATTCGCCGTGTTATTTTGGTTAGTGAATGAAATATTTCGATTGTTCGCGACGGCGTATTTACGAATACGGACTGGATCTCGTGTTGCCCTTGTACCTGATGGTGCAGACTGCATTTGGGCATATGAAAAACCCGGAAATGGGAGGATGGTAGTTAACGTGACATTTTACAAGGAACCATTGGACTTGGAAGAATACAAAGCCAATTTCATGTCCCGGGTCATCCACCATACAACAACAACAGGTTACAAACCTTACGAAAAGTTAATGAGGATATTCACTGAGCGCTGTGGCTATTATTGTTGGGAAAAGGACGATTACTTCAGCATTGACAAGCACGTACGAATCTATCCTGGAATGGAAAACAAAGTTTGTACAGAATCCGATCTTCTCGGACGTATTCTTCCTGATCTGTTCCATGACATGGATGAAACAAAACCACAATGGGAAGAAGTTATCGTTCCACAATTCCAGTATAACAATGCAACTGGATCAAACAAGGAGCAAAGTCATTTAGCTGGCTCAATTGTTACTGCTCGAGTATTTCGTTACCATCACGGATACATGGACGGTGCATCCAATCTTCTCATGTGGACCCATTGCATGAGCGAAGGAGCTGATTTTCCATATCCGGTGAATCCATTAGGTCCTTCCAGAACGCCCACCTGGAAACGTTACTTGTACAACATTTCATGTTTCGTCATCGGAGCATGGACAATGATCAAAAGTCTGTACATTGCTGGGAACATTTCCAATCGATTTGTCACAAAAGAATACTCTGGAAGACGGATTTTTGCATGGTCTGAGCCACTGAATGTCTCCCTTCTGAAAGAAATTAAGTCGACTACAAAAGTGACATTGCCCACTGTCATTTCAGCAGTTGTAGCCTCTGCATTACGAAATCTGGATCAAAATTTCCCATCTCGTCGTCCACAATTTTGTGTCACTCCAGAGGAAACTGTGATTGGACTCGTTGGTGCCCTTTTGCCATATCCAAACACCCATTTAAGGAACAGATTCACAGTCGTCCATTTCCCAATTTTGACTGGCCCCGTTTCCCGTTTGCAAAGAGTCCAAGCAGCCAACAAGGAAATGAATGCCTTGAGTCGCAATCCTATTTCATATCTCAATTTCTTCATGTTCAAGTATTTCGGGAGATTCCCGGCTTTTGTTCTTCAGCTCATGATGTCCAACGCGGGTCTTCCTGTCGTCTTTAGCAATGTCCCTATGACCACAAGAGATGTGGCATTTTGGGATAACCCTATCGTCGAATGTGTCGGGTGGACTCCTCTCCTTACGAACACAGGTATGCCACATGCTTAAAGTAGCATCTTCATTTCATCAACTGTCTTCATCGCTTTTAAATGATCCTATGCCTCCGGCTACTAACACGAATTCTGCGTCTTTTATACAATAGCATTTCCTAAATGTCTATGCCTGTTGAAGTCTGTTGTGTGTGTCTGTAACTGTAATTTGAATTGATGGCAGGTGATGATTACACACAACAAACAACACAAGACACAATTCCTAAATGCTTCTTTCTTAGTAGTGGCAAACAACCAGTCCTTGCCTGACTAATCTGACTGTGTTTCATTATTGCAATTTTTTTTGCACAGGTCTCGGCATACTGACACTGCGTTACAGTGACCACCTCCGCTTCTGTGCCGTGACAGACGAAGCATGTCTCTCCGAAAAGGAGCTCACCTTTTTCCTTTCTGAAGTGCAAGCAGAGCTCAAGAGTTTGGCTGATGAATGCATTCATTTAAGAAGACCAAGTCAAATCATAATTGCTGATACAAAAACATTCACAACTCTCCCTGTAGCTGATGTATAAATCCAACCAAAAATCAACTGTTGTTTTGTTATAAAGGAGTTCAAAATCACTCATTGTTAAATTGTCATATTGTTTTGTCTCACTTTGCCTCTAACTCCCAATAACCTTTTAATGTTTTAACCTTAACCCTTTAAAAAATCAGTACATGTTTAATACGATCTTTCAGATCTCAATCTGTATCAAATACAAAATTCGCGTATCGCTTTTTAATGCTAATTTGGCAATTATTCCTTCGCATGTGTCCTTGACACTGCTCTCTACGTCTCTACCTTCACAATATGCATAAATAAATGCAGTTTATTTAATGGAAAGTACACACGGGACAGCAATATAAGTATAAAAGTCTTCAAGTCTGACCGCGACCATATTCCTTTGCCTTTTATCGTTAAAGTCCTTAAAGTGCCTTTTTATATTGCACTGTCATTGTGCAACTGAACGCAGTCGACTATACATTTCTGAGGATTCAAGCCCGTTGTACCGGAACCACGATTTTGGTGAATTCTCTACCTTCACAATATGCATAAATAAATGCAGTTTATTTAATGGAAAGTACACACGGGACAGCAATATAAGTATAAAAGGCTTCAAGTCTGACCACGACCATATTCCTTTGCCTTTTATCGTTAAAGTCCTTAAAGTGCCTTTTTATATTGCACTTTGCACTGTCATTGTGCAACTGAACGCAGTCGACTATACATTGCTGAGGATTCAAGCCCGTTGTACCGGAACCACGATTTTGGTGAATCACTTTATGTCGTGTTTACTAAACGTTATAGTATCTAGTACCCCTGTAATTTCTGAAGAGATTTAATGCGTTAACGTCAAGTTTTATTACTTTGAGTACTACAAGACAACAAGACTTTTAATAAAAATCTGCAAAAACTGTCCATCAAAAAACGTGTACCACATTATGTGTCTATGTAAACGCACTGTTCAATCTTCGTTTTATAGCTACTTTTGAGTACGCAAGCAATGTAAAATAAAAAAGTAAAGGTTGTTCATAGTATTAAGTATTAATATTGTGTAATAAAATCTTGCAAAATTGCAATTTTTTAACGAATACTGGCTTAAGGCACCCAAAACATGGTTTAGTCGTTTAGTGATTGTCTTAATTATCTGAAAAAGTGGTAATTTTATGCAAAATCCCATGCAATTTTAGTATTTACAGCAAACAGTAATGCACTGCCTTTGCCACTTCCATGCCATAAGGCAGAATACCTCAACTTTTAATATCCTGGCCATAAGGTAGGTATATAAAAAACATTGAACTTGATTAAACACAAACCAGTTGAAAATGAAAACCAGACCAGATAACTACAATTTGGATTTTAATGTAGTTTAGTACTAATACTCAAGAACACAACAACACGGCATACAGAATTGACATTAATTCGATCAAACAATCATAAATTCATAGGTAGGTAACAAACAAAACAGTAATCAGAAAAAATACAAGACACAAGAAGACAACTCAATTTTCAGTTTCATCTTTCATCCTTTCATGTAACATAAACATAATACTTAACATTAACACATTTAAATACAAAAGGTAAGATCTAAGGTGTATTAATTTAATTAAAACGAGTCAACAACAATAACAACAAAGGAGTTAGTGGGTTAGTCATTAATAAATAAAGGTAACAATAATAACAAACCAAACAAACTTTACATTCATTAAGCATAATATTTGCACTCTCATTATCATTCTTCTAGGTTTCATGACACTGGCACTTGAAAAGACGGAAGTTAAAAGTTATTAAGTAAATCAGAAGTTAGTTGATTAATTATTATTAAATACTTCACGTGACAATCTTTGTTTGCAGTTTGCAACTGAAACTACTGTTGAGTTCAAGAAAGAAATGCATTCAAATTCAAAACAAAAATGGTAAAAGTCAATAAAATCAGTCAAAAACCCGGAAATGCTCATACAATCATGCGGATATGGCAAGAAAAGAACGTACAGAAATCATACAAATTCATTCCCACTGAACGGAAAAACACACAAACTTGTAAAAATGTCACATTTGTTCCACATTCAACATTCATACTTTTCGTATCTGGAACGCCCAAAGAATGAAATTAATAGACTGTCACAATCATGCAGAATAAAATAAAATAAAAGTTATCGACTTCCCATATTAGGTACTGACATGACATCTCAGCTCATTATTTACAATGAATCGTTATTTTCCCATTGTTGCAAAATACCCGCCAACAGTAACTGCGGAACCCATTGCAGCACCCAACAGGAAGTAAGGGATGAGACGACTCCTTCGGCGTGTCGGTCTCCTGGAGTGATAAGTTGTTTTTGTCCCGGTGTAATGCGGTGGTTGATGTGTTTTGTAGTCCATGACATCGTAGGACGGGATGTCAGCAACGTAAGGTTGCATTACGACCTTCAATCAATCAAGATATTGAGAGACCAATGTTTTTTTTAGAATTTTTGAAATCGAATTTTAAGGAAAAAATGAAATATAAAATACCGTAGCTTTTTCATTTTCCCGTACATGGGTTTGGTAAGTTCCGGGAGCAGCTTGTGTTCTCTGCGCAACTTCACAAAGAACGCAGAGAGCACACAAAACAAAAATTCCTCTCATTTTGACTTGTTCTTGGTCAAAAGAGGAGAAGAGAAGATTCTTTTGAAAATAAAAGTCGTCAACTGTGTCCTTTTGGAGTCATGCTCGAGTGAGAATTGGCAGTGTTGAATGTCTTGCTCTTCAGTTTTTATAGAGAAATTTTGAGGAAGGTATGAGATTATGTTCCTCTGTCCAAGTTTTAAGTGACCTAACGGAAGTGACCATCGTCGTAACTTTTACCTTTGCTTTCATTTTACTATTTCATGAGTCCTAAAACCCCAAATAGGAGGAAATTGGATTGACGTGCATGCCTTTTGTGTGGAATGCGAATACGTACTAGGATAAAAAGCATTTCCATCTGATACTTCCTTTTGTGAAAGAAAGTAAGATTATTCGAGCCTGTGTGTGCACAACGAGCATGCTTTTTACGATGTCATCTCTGTCTTCGGTTCAAAGGGTCATTTGCATTTTACACTGTGATTTCTATTGTTCAACTGTCATTTAGAGTCTCAACTTAGGCAGATGCACATCTAATGCGTCACTAGTGTCACACAAAAAGCCAAAACAAGTTTTTTTTCTTTTAAAGTCTCACAATCCCACACACACTAAACCTTTGTCATATGGAAAGTGAGTTTATATGCAAGAACTTATGCAAAAACCTGTTGACCAAACTGCTGAGTGAGTCAGTCCCGTTTGACCTTTTCATCGCGGAAAATTTGTGCAAAAATTGAAGTTTGTGTCACTGTCCCTATGACCTATGTTGTGACAAGGGACATGCGTGCTTCACATTCAATTGGGCAGATTGATGACAAATATTAAGGGTTAACTGAAATACAACTTTGTTTCAACATGAGAAAGAGAAACGATGACATGATGGCCTTGGACGTGAATGAGGAGGATTCAATATGCAAATCACTGCAAAAATGAAAGTGTAAGTACGCGAATATTGCAAAAATATTTCCTTGAACCACAATGCAAAGTGCTTATACTCAAAATGTCAAATGTCATTGGCTTGTTGACCAGTTCATGTCGTTGTGATTGTTGAATGGAAATTATCTGTTTAATGATATAGTTTAAATCGTAAAAATTGCTGAATACCCGGAACAAGAGACCACAATGAACTGCATACACTTTAGACTTTACTGACTTTGACTTGACTTTACAGAATCAAGCTTTATTTTTACTGATTACCTTCTCTATAATTTAACAAAGTCGCTCACAACCTTGTGCCTTAAAATGCGTCGCTTATTATTATTATCGATAAAATGAGAAAGGTTGCGTGTACAAAATGCGCACACATTCATATATAATTTATAATTAATGATATAATCGATCAAATGCCATATGCCCCGCAAAATCCGAAGCAAGTTTTTCTCATTTCACCCCTCCGTTCACTTGGTCTCATCTTTATCACCGTCATTTCGTTTTTTGTTTCAATCATGGAGACAGGTCAAAATTGACAGAGTTCATAGTATATCAGTTGACATTCATCAAATCACTAAACAAAAAACTGAAAAAAATCTTCTTACAATCCTGGGGATTCTTCAATCCTTCCATTATTTGCAACCACATATTCAAATCCCGAAAAAAAGGTCTCATTCTCACTGGCTTTCTACCGTGTTGTGTGCTGACGACTTTTGCCAAAAAGATTCCGAAGGTTAGTTAAAGTTAAAGGTATAAGTTCAGTTTGCCTGTTTACCCTTTTGGTTGAATGCATTCATTTATTTTTTCTCATTTTCTCATTATCGTCCATTCATCGGTAAATCGGTACGCCGGAGTATGCTGAAACAGTTGTGTCATTTGAACAGGTCACGACCACGTCAGGGTATCTGAAATGAGTCTTTCGAGACATCTGCAAAGAGTGATATTTATGATACATTACTCTTTGCGACATTACTCTTTGGTACATCCGGAATGAAATGAATAATCGTTAAGTTTTACTATTACTAAACATTATCTTCTCTATAATCCAAAGTTTTAACTCGGACACGACCTTCCACAAAAATGACAACAAAGCGAAAATGCAATGATGATATGAGAACAATACAGACCATGCCCTCATTTTGATTGATCAATAATCATGAAATCATGCATCGCACACCGTACGTAGTACTTTGGAAAGCAAAGCAACCCGAAAGTCACAGCTTGCATTTTCACCGGCTCAATTGCTAACTGTTAATTATCTAATTCATAGTACAAAAAGTAAATTATAATATACAAAAATGAAGATTTCGTTTCTATTGCTTGTCTTCGGTTTTGTGATATCCGTTTCGGCTTCGGCTCAAGGTTCTTAAACCTTAATTTACTTATATTAATTATTATCACAAACTAATATATACTTTATTTCGATTTATTCTGCGCTTATATTTCAAGTAGAAAAGAAAGTCGTGTGTTATTATGGAAGTTGGGCAGTTTACCGTCCAGGAAATGGAAAATTTGATGTGGAAGATATTGATCCATTCCTATGCACACACATCATCTATGGTTTCGCTGGGTTGACCGTCGACGGTCTCCTGAGAATCCTGGACGCTTGGAATGACTTGGAAGAGAATTGGGGACGTGGAGCCATGAAACGTTTCACGGATCTCAAACTCAGAAATCCTAATCTGAAAGCACTTTTAGCTATTGGGGGATGGAACGAAGGATCCGAAAAATATTCCAATGTAAGTGATCAATTTTCGTAACGTAATTTCGTGTAATCAAATCATACAGTCGTACCCTTAACAATAGTCTGCATTCATCTATGACATGCGACTTTTACAGATGGCAATGACCCAAGCAAGTCGGAACCGGTTCACTCAAAGTGTCATCCCATTTCTGCGGAAATACAATTTCGATGGGTTTGATTTAGATTGGGAATATCCAACACAACGAGGAGGCCGTCCGGAGGATCGAGTAAATTATGAAATTATAAAGAAATTAGTAGAAACTAGGTTAGTACTCCCAATTTTTGGTTTTGGTAATGGAAATAATGCAATTTGCACATTCTCAGGCCAATTTTGCATTTCTATGTCAAGAAATGCGATCAGAATTCGATAAACACGGCCTCTTGTTGACGGCTGCTGTTTCTGCAGGTGAACCCATCATTGTTCAAGCTTACGATGTTTCTTCAATAGCCAGGTTAGTGTTATGCCGGTTTTTGTATTTCATGAATGGTTTTAAAATGCATTTCAGCATTTGGTAAATGTAGATAGATCCAAAGTTTCCGAAGTCAAAGATTGACTTGACAGATTGATGTTGACTGTTGATCGTTTAAAAATTATGAACTCGTGAATATGGGACATCGTTGTCATTTGTCCTGAATAAACAAACACGTCCTCACTTTTTGAGATTATCTAACAAAACAGACAAAAGTTACATACAAATGATATAAAATATATACAGCGCGTGATTTGTGATATACGTCAATATAGATCACTTCATTTTATCAACGTGATGACTTATGATTTTCATGGTGCATGGGAAAAACATACTGGACATCATTCACCGTTACATGCAATGCCAACTGAGACTGGGAATGAAAGAATCCTAAACACGGTATAATCTCATCAAAAATGTTGCTGTGAGCTCATGTATGGTAAACGTAATTATTTATTATTATGATTCCAGAACCACGCAATTCAGTTCTGGATGTCTCAAGGAGCGCCTGCTTCGAACCTGATTCTCGGTGTGGGAACTTACGGGCGCGGATTTCTGTTAGACAATCCGACTCAAAATGGTTTATACGCTCCGGCATCACAAGCAATTCCAGCCGGTCCTTACACGAGAGAAGCTGGATTTTGGGGGTACAATGAGATTCTGGAGAAATTCAATTCCGAGCCTGACCAATGGACAGTCGTGCATGATCCTCACACTTCGTCACCTTACGCTTACAATGGTCGCCAATGGATTGCATATGATGATGAACAGAGTATCGCAATCAAAGGACAATATGCTAGAGATATGGGTCTTGGTGATGGTATGGTTTGGTCTTTGGAAACTGATGATTTCAAAGGTCGTTACAGTAGAGAAACGTTTCCGCTCATTCGTTCATTGTACCGGTCCTTAAATGGTGACGGTCCTACGGTACCACCCCCAACACCGACAACTCCTCGTCCAACTCAGCCTACAAGTCCTGGAGAGACTACAGTGGCTCCAACCAACCCGACAAGGTCAACTCCGCAACCTCCAACGACATTAACTCCTCCCGATGGAATCTGCAAGAGTCCCGGGTTTCATCCGGATCCACACGACTGTGCAAAATTTTATAGGTGCGAATTAAATAGTCAAGGATCAGGTTGGCTTTTATGGCCGTTGTACTGTGGACAGGGAACCATCTTTAACCCGGCAACAAGCACGTGTCATCATCCAAATGATGTTCCTGATCGTGGCTGTCAAAATCCATGGCCTTGAAGTTGAAGGCCTCAATGAGCTTAATAATTATTATTCTTCAATGTCATCATGTCATGAACTTTTGAATGGATAACATCACAATATATACTACAAAATAAACGTTTATTATATAACTGGCTTGCAATCATTGATTATTGATTTCATTTCATTAACTGAATCAAAGCTGAGTAATTATTATTGAGCAGACCGCACTTTTTGGTTGGACCTTGCAAGCCTGAGAGATTCTACCCGTCTCAAAGATCGTCTCGGTGCTTTTGTAGTCACACTGGATGACGTAACAGTAACGATTGGTTTAGAAGTTGTACTAGACCCTCCATGAGTTGCCATAAATGTCGCAATGTATTTTTCCACATTGGCGAGGATTCTTGTCCTCAGTCTCCGCCACCATGGGTAACGTTTCAACTTCTCGTCCATGACAAATAATTCTTTAGCGACAGACGAATCACCTTCGTTGATTCGGTTGATGACAGCCAAAAGATCCTTGTCGGATCCTTCGGCGTGTCCCTGCATACTGAATATGTCAGTGGCGAGTTGACGATCCACTTCTCCCACAACGATCTGCAATATTTGCGTCACGTTTTTGTCATCCAATGCTTCAAAAGCGGCTTTGACCCGGTCTTCACCATTTTTCCTCATGATACGCCGCATGAAATCCGTCAATGACTCATTCTTCACAAACAATATAGGCGAGAAGATCGTTAACCTTGTAATAACTACTTTTACTAAATTCATTAAGTAAAATGATTTCATAACACAAAGAACGTCGTAAAACGCAACTACCTGAGTTCGTCTCGGGCGTCGTACAGCGTACTTTTGCGGAACACTTTCACTTAAACCAATGCTACAAACAAGTACAAAAAGTAACAAAATGGATCCGAACTTCATATTGAACCCGGGCATTTTGCCCTTTCGCTTTCTTCAATAATTAAAAAAAATATAATTACGTGTTCGACAAAGGAGAATGGAGATCTTCACCCTTGCAATGCCTGTTGCACACTGTCAAATAGGTCATGTGAGACTTCAGCCGCAGCGAGACCCTTTGTACTAATTCGTTAGAAGCAGTTTTGGACATCATATAAAGTCATTTCCTCATGTCAAGAAATTCTACGGTTCACAGTTGACATACCATTTATTCTCTCTCTCAACGTCTCAACTCTCGTCGAGGAATCGCGTAAGCTGCAAAATTGCATGAAATAGAAATTGTGATATATTAGCAGAAGGCAAGACGAAGGAGGAGAGGACATGAAAAATGCACACGTAGTCGTAGAAAAGTTAGTTAGTTAGTTAGAAGTCTCGGTAGGTCTTGCAAACACCTTGTCGTCGTTGCAAATTGACTAATCTTCCTCTCTCTGTAGAGCAAAGTTGCGCAATAATGTGCAAATGTGTGCAAAATACATATAGAGTGGGTGAAGAAAAGGCTTCGTTCAATTGAGAGAGCTGAGAAGCAGGTAGTCAAATGTGACCAAGATTCAGTGCTTCAAGCTATCAAAAGCCTCCAAGCCCAAGCAGCAAAAGCAAATAACCAGACCAACAACCATAGACCGGTTCTTCGTCATTACCACAAGCCAAGACAACAATTTGGATTTCGTCTCTAGTTTAAAATGGAACAAATGCTCGTTACAATTGCAATTGTAACGTAACTCATGCATGTGCGGTGGTCATGATGGTGCTATATGAAAGTTTTTGTTTTATTGGACCAAAAAGCTATCCCAGTTATTTTTTTACTGTCACTCTCAATACATCCGGTAAACAGCACGACAATAATGACAACATGACAAGCAATCAAATATCAAACCATCAAACGACTACATTTCAATTGTTTTCCCATTCCTGTGAATTCTGAGGTTTTGCGGTTTCCACGTTTAAGGATCATTTATTGGCTTTTTAATTGGCTGAATTGGCTCATTGATTTCATGCTTCTCCATGCAACGAAACAAACGAAGATTTTAGTTTTAATTAATCTCATTTTAATACTTATTACATTATGTAATTATGACTGGTTATAAAAAATGATCAATGGAGTACGATTTTGTACGGTCCTACATTGTATGGTAATTGGTAATTTGTATTCATAAAATTAAGATCGTACGACGGAACGGAACTGATATCATGTACTGGAATGAACAACTGGAAAAAGTCATCGTAATCACTGGAAGCAAAGGTATAGACATAACTACTGTATATCTAATTTATTGATTGTAATTATCGTATTAAGTGGACAGGACCACACTTCCGCCTTTGCTTCCACTGGATAAAGCATGGACGTGGAGAATAGAAACGATTTTATTCACTATTCAGCCTACTTGTCGAAAACAGACTTTGATCAATATGATGGCCTGGTCAATTTGCTCTATTTTTCTATTAGTAATAGCACTAGTTCACCTGAGTCAATGTGCCGTAGGTCCTAGACCACAAGGGAAACAGTCAATTCCTACTTTCCTCCTAAGAAAAGAATTCGTTCCGAAAAACCGACGGATTTTGGAGCATTCACAAGCTGGAAAGTGTCTCACTGTAGCTGACGATTATAGACTTTTCCTCGACAAGTGTAATTGGTAAGCTTGATGGGATTAATGTTGATTAAAATTATTATGCTGTTGAAGAATGGGGGTAATGTGATATCCTTTCGATTAGGGAAAGAACCGAATTATTGGATGCGGGTGTCTTCTCGATCATCAAGAGCAATCCAGGAGGTCATCTTCTACGCTGGTCCACTGGGGAAAACGAAGATTCCATCGTTGGATGTCTCACTGAACGCAATTATGAGAATGAAGAAGGTGTCGCCGTTGGACGTCCGGAAATTGCTTTAGACAATTGTGATCCCAAGAGTCCCAAGCAAAACTGGAAGTTTGAAGATCTGGAAGACGCAAAGTACCTCGTCAGACGTTACCCTGAAGGAAAGTGTCTCACGGTCAAATCCCACGACCAAGGAGCAAGTTTGGATGTCGCAACTTGCGACGCTGAAAACTCTGAACATATTTGGCGAATTTGCGAAAACCAAATTGGAGTTCACAAGTGTGACATCTAAAGCAATATATAATCTACAGGAATGCAACCTTGTAAAGATAAAACTAATGTTTTGAAATTTGCTTCAAACAGAACCAATAATGTAGTACCAAGCATTGTCTCCTATTTACTCACTGTTGTTGTTTTAATTTTATTGACCATTAGCGTTTTTTGCTTGTACCAAAGTGTGCTTAGTCTCATATTTCTAAATAATTCTCCAATTGTGGACATTATCCTAAATAACAAATCCTTATGATTGTGACCGAAGAATGATGTCACGCATCACTATCACACCCATCAAGTGATGTAATAAATTCAAATTCAAATACTATGGCATGTCACTTAGTTTGAAAAATGATAATAAATCAATAACAGAAATCCATTTGATTCGGGCACCTCTTACTTCATTGGAGTATTTCGTTAATTTATGTAATGTCAAGTATTATTAATTTTATAGTTGGAATTAGAACATCGTTAGAAACGGATTTGAACGGCAATAAATTCATTAGATAGTATCTGGGTCATCAGCAGATCGAATTATGATTCCTGCAAAAATGTAAAAATGATTCATAATTTAATTAGCATTTCATTATCTACAGAAAAATGCATTTGCATTCTCACTTCATAAGCTGAATAAGCTCATTCTCATTCTCGCAGTTTTACCTGAATGGCCGAAATCAGTGCCAATCAAGCCATCTGCAAATGCATAAGTTCCGGGTCCGCGAATCATGAAAACGGGGTCCTCATTTGGATGATGAGGAACCACATCTGTATCAATTTGATTAACAGGATTAATGACAATGAGCATTATCATGAATACTAATGCAATTTGCACATGTACCAGAAATAATATCACAGACCTGCATGACTAGTATTGTCCAATTGTCCGTAATGAATAAAGTCAGGTTCGGATCGACAGCATAAAAAGCGAGGTCCGCACACGCAGCAACAAAGACCAACCAATCCCGCAGCCAAACATGGCATGAGAATGAATGCAACCAGCGTCCTTTGTTGTGGTTTTGTCAAGTTTATGTTTGAACTGTAAAAAACATCAACAAAATTGTGGATTAATGATTATTTTCCTCTTCCAAACATCTAAATTCTTACTAAAATATAAAAATGATGTGCTTACTCTTCTCCATTAACAAAGTGGCGCATAATGTTCCCGAAATCTTCCATTGTATCCAGCACATTGGCAAATCCTTCGTCATCCTCGTCCTCTCCAGTTGTCAAACGGCACAAACAAAGTACTACAAAAATAAAAAACCCCGTTTTAAAATGTGTCAAAATCATTGTTAATCACACTTTGTCAAAAACCTGGAGTGGACTGGAGGAAGTGATTTACAAGAAAGTTTCTTTCCAGCTCAAGTAAAAGTTGAGAATGACCCAAAAGAAGAATGACTCATTCTCATTCTGCTGCTCCTATTTGTTTACAAAGGACAAAATCCAGGATTACATTGATGACATGACGAGGATGACTGACAAAACTCGATTTGGATTCTCAAGAGTCTAAAGTTCAACCTCATATTTCTCAATTTTAGCTTTTTTTCCTATCAAACAAAAAAGAAAATCAACAAAGTTAATGCGTACACGTTTACTTTTAAGATGGTAAACAAACATTTTAACGATTGGTGACAAAAACAATGTTTCATGAGATTAGTGATTAAGTGATTAGTGAGATTAAAACAGAGCATTCATTCTGTTTGCGATTTCTGATTGACTACGTCGATTATTTCCTAACGATTTGACAAAACGCCGTTGAATGTGAATCTCATTTTTCAAATATAAATTCCGATATTTTGTATTAAGGGGTTTAAGGGCCAATAGGGGAAGTGCCGCCGACTGTGTCGCAATCTGGAAAGCGTGGAAGAGCTGAAAAAAGCTCAAAAATTACGTTTCTTGTGGTGTGGTCTGGTCTCCTGAATCGAAGTCTGAACATTTGGCTTTTTCATTCTACCTGTGGTGATTGTTCGAAGTAGGCTGCTCTACGGTTTCTTTTATTTTGAATTAAAATTAAAATAGGATAAGATCATTATTAGTCGTGAAATTCTGGACAGATTTTGGAGTATCTTCTCATCTTCAAATCATTGTGTTATCTACTTAATTTAGGGTTGCTCACTTGTTTGTAAACCTTTGAAAATAAAAAAAATTATGGACTCGAAACTTGTCCAACAATTGGCTAAGCGTCAAAAACTACTCAATTCGGCTGCTGTAACTGTTATGCGTCCTCCGTAAGTTAAATTGTTTATCAAAATTACTAAAGTAGGCTTTTTGTAAGTTTTTGAAAATGTTGAGCAAATTGGAATTTTATTATTGTTACAGTAATTATATTAATTTTGTATCATTTTATAGAGCGCCTAAAAAGCGCCCAAATCCGGATACTGTTTCATCCACGCCGACGAAGTATCGGTTTGTTGCTGCTGCTGAGGCTGAATCTGCTCAGACGTAAGCGATTGTCATTGTTAATAATTATTAAAGTTTTGATATCAAGTTTCAATTTAATTTTAAACGTGGTTTGTATTTGTACTTAAAGGGACGATCATTTGAAGCAAGGTTTTCATAAAAAACGGAACAAGCTCCTTCAAAGTATCATCGTTTTTCTGAAGGAACGATTTCTGGATGGAAGGAATGAAGGGATGACCCTTCAGAATATTCTAGAGGATCTTAGCGAGGATACGAAGAACACGGATCAAACAAAAATTGTAATATATCTTGTACTTAGATTTAATTATTAATTGCATTATCATTGTTAATTTTGAAGTTTTAAGAAAATAATAATATATTTCATGGTTTTGTTATAGTGGTTGGAAAGTATGCTCGAGAAAAACAACTGCGTTGTGAAGGTTGGGAATGATGGGGACCTACTTGCGTACAAGCCGCCAATTAATTGTCACAATGCTGAAGGGTTGTTGAGTCTTCTCATTCATAACTCGAAATACTTCAAAGGAGGAATACTGATGGACGACATATTCAATTCCATCCCCAATGCTGGATTTGAGCTCCGGGTAAACCAATTATCGTATTGACAGACGAATTGACCACTGATCTTTCCATTTGCATTTAAGAACCGTATTTATTGTGTTTTTACAGAAAATCGCTGAGCGTTATATCACCCTTACTCGCAGTGATAAAAAACTGATCGTGTTTTACAACGACCACACGTGGGAATCACTTGTAATACCCGCTATCTCCGAGGCGTACAGATCTATCAACTTGTCAACCATAAACATGGACCATATTGAGACGTATCTTCGTGAAAACAACCTTGAAGTATCGGAGAAAGCTACAGCTTCAAAACCACGACGTCCAACTGTCGCTGCAGAGGAAAAGGCCAAGAAGGAACCCAAGTACAAACAACCGAAAGACAATATTCATTTGGTTCATGTTTTGGAACATTACGAAGGTTTGTAAAATCGTTTAAAACGAGCTGCTGTCCGTCCAATCTTTCTTTTGTGTAGGATATATCTCGAACCTGTATTCTTGTAAAACTGAAAGTATGGATTTATAATAAAAAAGCCTTTAAACGTCATTAAACCCATTGAATTGTGAGGTGAATGTTAATTAATACATGTTCAATAATTGGGATGAGAAAGGAACAACAATGGAATGGTAAAGTTATAAGCACCGCATCGGTAAAGAAGGCACGAGTATTAAAAGAGCACAAGGGTACTACAATGCTTCATTGTTGACTTGTTGATTGAGGTTAAGAGAGTGCAAGTGTAAACCCATTACTAACATTACTAATGGAGAGTTAGGTACATAACGTACATGGAGGCAGACATAAAGAGTCGAGTCGCAGTCAGCGGCGGTTGTACCGTATAATCGTATCGTCAATGGAATATTGCAAATCTTAATGCAATTTCCGGCCTTGGCATGTTTCTCTTTATACACTCACTTTGGATCCATGGATCCCTTAGTATGAGTTGAGAACTCTTATCCTGTTCGACATTTGCTGTTTGTTCTACTGAGCCACGTAGTCGTTTGTCATTTTAATGCATTAGAATCTGATAACTTGAAGGGATTGATTAGTTCAATTCGACTGTAAATTAATTTATTGTTGATAACTCAGTTGGGATTTGCAGTTTGTACAATTTTACTATCATGTTTCCCATCACCCCAGTGTCCACTCCACGAGCCCTTATTTTCACCGTTGGTGAAGTGGTTTTAGGATTAGCATTCGGAGCCATTTGGTGGCCCTTTGTTTTAACATTGTTTATGATAAATGTGACGGCACAGTTCATAGTCACTCGTATCCTGCGGTATAAACATGGAGACACGTATACAATTTCTAATGGAGAGGACGCAGTGTTTGGAATTCGGCTGAAAAACAACTGCGGTTCCCTCATCGTTGGTTATGAACTGTTCAAAGGGGTGCCAAATGTGAACAAAATACGAGAAAAGTTTCAAGCCCTCATAACTGGAGAACACGGCGGCAAATATGTGAGACTGCGGAGTGTCTTTGTGACAAAGTTGGGTTACTTTTGTTGGGAGAAGAAACCTCAAATAGATTTGAATCATCATATTCGAATTTTGGATTCGTGGGATGCAAACGAGGTCATGGATGAAAATCGTCTTCATGAGGTCATGGGAAAGTTCTCCACAGAAGGATTATCTACTGATCGACCGCAATGGGAAATTCTCTTAGTTCCCAGATTCTCTTTGAAACCAATTAATAAGAATTCACAAGTACATAAAGGTAATCATTGGACATCAACCGGTAATGAAGATGCGGATCAACCTCACTACGCACTCATTTGGCGTTTCCATCATAGTTTCACGGACGGAGTGTCCTTTGTACTCATGACGAACAATCATTTAGCCGATGTTCCCGGAGAGCTACCATTCGATCCCACGAAACCATTTCCTACTCCAAAATGGGCCAAATTGATAATATGGGCGAAAGTTTTCGTCATGGGACCTTTGTCCTTTGTACTCAACATGTCAACTTTTATAATAGCCCATAGTGCATTCAAAGTCCGAAGTTATGCTGAGAATAAATATTACACTCGCAGTGCCCCAATTCCAATGTCACTTTTGAAGAGCATTCGTCAAGAAGCCAAAGTCTCCTTCACAGCCATAATCACTTCGACGATTTACGCTGCCCTTTATAAATTGCATGAACGTCTCTTCCCGAACGAAAGAGAACCGACATTGCTCCAAACCGCCAATATATCTGCCATGCTTCCCTATGAAGACGGATTGAAAAACCAATTCAGCTTGTACCCGTACACAGCTCCGTTCCGGGTTCCAGGGAGTCAAAGACGATTGCTTGAAACCCAAAAAATTCTCATTGACAGTCAAACCTCACCGGATCCTGTCTTTGATTACTACGTAGCCAAAGCTATGGGCAGTTTACCAAAATTCTGCCATGATATACTTTTTAGCCTTTCAGGGACTCCTGTCATGGTCAGTAATGTTCCAGGATTCAACACGAAACTCAAAATGTTCGACAGTGAAATGGTCGATGTAGCCGCTTGGCTTCCGTTGGTCAGTACAACCGGTGAGTCAAATCATTCTTACATGTATACTAATCAGCTCATGCGTAATCCTTTGTGCCCATTACATTGGCAAACTACGTGTTTTGTTCAGCCTCACCGATTTAAGTGAAACGCATTTGCAAATTCATGAAGCAATCCCGCTTAGCTTTGTTGTGTACCTACGCGTTCAACCGTACAACATTTTGTTTCATATCACAATCACAAGTCACAACAATACAAAGTATTTTAACTTTTAACTTTAACGTTTTAACAGTCAAGTCAGCCAAGTCCACGGCGTGGTTACATTCGCGAATGGCTCTTGTTTACAGTATAAAAACTAACTTGAGACTGCATTTTGTGACTGTGTTCTACCTGCACATTAATAGAGAACAGTTGATAAGTACT